>RJWJ010003323.1:0-82996 GCA_004363605.1 Indri indri
AGGCAGGCGGATTGTTTGAGCTCAGGAGTTCGAGACCAGCCTGAGCAAGAGCAAGACCCCGTCTCTACTAAAAATAGAAATTGGCCAAACAACTAAAAATAGAAAAAATTAGCCAGGCATGGTGGCACATGCCTGTAGTCCCAGCTACTCGGGAGGCTGAAGCAGGAGGATCGCTTGAGCCCGGGAGTCTGAGGTTGCCGTGAGCTAGGCTGACGCCACGGCACTCACTCTAGCATGGGCAACAAAGCGAGACTCTATCTCAAAAAAAAAAAAAAAAAAAAAAATACCATGAATTTACAGGTATAAGAATTTCAGCAAATCCCAAGCAGGATAAATGCAGAGAAATTGTACCCGGGGAACTAAATTCAACTGTATTAACAATTACATTTCATGTTAAATGTGGAAGCAAGGAAGAGCAATCTTTTTTTTTTTCTTTTGAGACAGAGTCTCACTCTCTTGCCTGGGGCGAGTGCCGTGGCGTCAGCCTAGCTCACAGCAACAACCTCAAACTCCTGGGCTCAAGCGATCCTCCTGCCTTGGCCTCCCAGAGTGCCGGATTACAGGCGTGAGCCACTGCACCCGGCCAAGAGGCTAATTCTTTAGTTGCTTCTCAGCTTGGCACTGAGGCGCTGACTCCTCAAATAACCAACAACTGAGCAGTAACATCCGTCAGTTCACCAAGAGCCGAGGAAAACTACTTCGAAGCATTTGCTTTGGTTTTTAACTGAGTGTCGATGTTGCTCCCAACATGCTTAACCCTCGGGACAACTGTTTTCACCCAAAAGGCTGACGGTCTTAAGCCAATCTGTCTCCTCTGGACGCACCACGTCAGTGGCTGCGACCTGGCGTGACTCCCCCTGTCGCCGTCAGGAGGCAGCTTTCCTCCCTCGGCTAACAAAGGAGCCACTCGGAAGCCCGATTTGGTTGCAGCCTCGTTTCCACTTTCTATTTTTGTGAAGATATTCTGCTGTCATGAGACATTCTATTTTAAATCTTCTAATTTTTCTGACTGCAGCTTTCCTGTGAGTTGGGAATAGTTCCCGGGATGAGCTGACCAGCCACAGGGCCGCCGCGTGTCACACACAAGGCTCCGCTGCGTGTTTTTTCTTAGTATTTTCAAGCCCTCGTGTCAAGGGCCGATGATCAACAGCCGCAGTGAGGGAGCTGCTGCGCGAAGCATGAAACCCCAACTCTGCCATGTCATTTAATAACAAAATAACGCGCACTCCACGGTGCCTTGGAAGCCGGACCCCCGGGCGGGAGCACTTTCCTCCTCTCTTGCTTCGACACGGTGAAGTGCACCGGTAATAAAATAAAGTAAGAGGCTGCAGGGTGGAGGTCCCCGTGGCACTGATGTAGCGACCACCTGGGCGGTGGCCGGCAGGGCCTGCTGGGCAGCAGGGAGAGGCCGTGACAGCCACACACTCAGTGGCCACCGCCGGGTGCAAGCACCACAGACAGCGCACTCACGGACCAGCGTGGCCGTGCGCCCACAAGACTTTGCTCACCGACACAGACCCTGAACCTCACGCAGTCCTCACGCATGGTGAAATGCTGTCCTTTTGATTTTTTCGACAATTAAAAAATTCAGATGCCATGGGCCGTGGTTTGCCGATGCCTGGCTTCGGGATGACTGCGTGCGGCTGATGGGACACACGGTTTAGATGTAAAGACACAAACGGCTTAAAAGCAGTGGGTGGGGGGAGTGTGTGGACTTGGAATAGGCAAAGATTGGTCAGATAGAACACGGAAGTGTCCACTGCGAAAGAAAACTCCGCTCTTTGAATGACACCATTAAGAAACTGAAGAGGCAAGGCACAGAACGGGAGAAGACGTTCGCGACCCATCCATCTGACATATACCTGGATTTATAAAGGACATTCACGGCTCCACGGTTGTAAGACGGACAAGCCAGGAAAACACGGCGCCCCGTGCTGCGGCGTGGACGAACCTGCGAGGCATCGTGCTGAGTGAAATTAAGCAGACACAGAGGCCGCGTGTCGTGGGATTCCCTTTACGTGCAGAACAGCAAGTTGTAGGGAAAGTAGATCAGTGTCTCGGGACCGGGGGAGGGCAGTGAGGCCGGGGAGTACCTGCTCGTGGGTGTGGTGTTTCTTTTAGGATAAATGAAAATGTCCCAAATTGGTCATGGTGATGGTTGTACAACTCCCTAAACACACTAAACACATTAAACTACACTCTACGTGGATAAGCTGTGTGGCATGTGAATTATATCTCCGTAAAGCTGTTTTTTAAAAAACAGGCAAAGATTTAAAGACACGTCACAAAGGAAGACGCATGAACGGCCAGTCAGCGCAAGGAAAGATGCCGACGGCATCGCCCGGCAGGGAAATGTGAGTTGAATCTCCTCATCACGACCCCCTGGGATGACTGGAATCAAGTGGGCTCACTACAACCAGCGTTGGCAGAGATGCGCAGCAGCTCGGACTCTCAGACCACTGGCGGGAGCACAGATCGGGGCGGCCACTCGGGCACTTTCTTAGGAAGTTAGACGCACACCTGACCACACAGCTCGCACCACCCCACTCCTGCGTGGTGACCCCCAGGGAACGGAAACATCCATCCACACACGGACCGCACACGAACATCCACAGCAGCCCTATTCGCAATACCCGGCAACAGGAGAAACTGTGTCTCCGTCGGTGGAGGAGGGGACGAATACGGTCTGGCATATCCATGCCATGGCACCGCCCCGAGGTACAAAGGAACAAATGGCCAACGCATGAGAACAGTGGATGAATTTCAAAATCCTCACGCTCCGTGAAAGAGGCGGACTCGAAGAGTCCATAACATACGATTCCATTTACATAAGAATTCGGAATGCAGACTGATCGACTATGGCAAGTGCGGGTGGATAGTGGGGAGGAAGGCCCAACGTCCCGAGTAAACGCGGGGCCCCTGAACCGTACACTGGAGAATGATGAAAGCGATTTTATGTTATGTATATTTTTTTTCAGGAGCTCAACAAATTTATTCGGAAATTTAAAATAACAATTTATGATCTAAAAAGAAAAGGCTAGCTGCCAGCTATTAAGACAAAGCCACAGCGCTCAAGCTAGGGACGGGCTAGAGAGCTCAGCAGTGAGATTCCCACGTGCACACAGGGCCTGCACGCGTGAGAAAGGTGGCCCCATGAGGGACACACCTGCTGGACAGATGGGGCTGAGGGATCTGCCTCACCTGTGAAAAAGAAGGCAAGACCCGAGTCGCGCCGTGCGTGAGTTGGGCACTGAATGCATTAAAGACCTCTGTGCAATAGAGGCGGCAGCGAGAATAAACAAGACGATCACCAAGGAACGGGGAAAGACTCCCAGGGCCCCAAACCAGAAACTCCTCTGCAAAGCGTTGGTCAATTTGACCCCATCGGAATCAGCCATTCCTATTCCACAGACGGCCTGGCAGTTAGCAGGCGCTGTCAGACCAGGAGAAGACACTTCCAACACCTGAATGTGTCAGCGGTCCAGTGAGTACCAAGGGCGTACAAAGAACTACAAATCAACAAGAGAAACGGCAAACCCAGCAGGAAGCGGCAGGAAGGGCAGGCCAGCCCCCCGGAGGATGGAATGGCGAGTGGCTTTAAAAGGGGTTTGACCTTTGCACAAACATAGGAATTCACGTTAAAACAAAGAGATTTAGGCCAGGCACGGCGGCTCACGCCTGTAATCCCCGCACTTTGGGAGACGGGAGACCAAGATGGGAGGATCACTTGAGATCAGGAGTTTGAGACCAGCCTGGGCAACATAGTGAGACCCCATCTCTACAAAATATTTTTTTTTTAAACATACACACAGAGATTTACATAAGCAAAGGCATGATGCTTGGCAAGGAAACGCTGGAAGATTCAGACACGTGGAAAGAAAACAGTTGCCTTGGTTCCCACCTCCCACTTGGGCTGCTCTGCAGCATGTGGGTGGCTTTCCTTCCGGGCTTTTCTCTGCACAGTCCTGCTGCAGCTCTGTGCCGGGTGCACGCACAGGGCAGCTGGCTTTGCCCGAACATGCCCACTGCACCTGCTCGGTGTCTGGACTCCCCCCAGGCTACTGTCGGCCTTTACACTGAGTGAACAAAACAACTTTGGGGTTGTTGATTCTGCACATTAAAAAAAACCCACCTTTTTTCTTTGATCCTCACGTGGCCAAACCTGCTCCTCGTCGGGTACCTCAGGTCCCGTCTGAGAGGTTGGATAAATAGTCACTTCCGGCTTTGCTGGTTTGTCTGCTGGGGTGGATGCCTGGAGCGCTAATCCGCTGAGCCCACGGAGGCTCGGCGAGGGGTTCCAGGCCACCAGCCAGCTCCTGCGGCAGGACCCACATTCCCGGGGGCAGGAGCAGAGCTCTGGGCTCTCTAAGTGCCATCCCCCAATGTGGGCAAAGAAGACAGAGGACCAGAGTCCCCTGGCCTGGAGCCCGGAGTGGATCCATCACTGGGTCTCACTCTGGGCCACCTCCTCCAGGAAGTGTCCCTGGTTGGCCCGAGCTTCCTGACTCATGGGTCAGCCCCCTGCCCCAGCCACTGTCTCCTCCACCCTGCCAGGACGGAACAGGATATCCTGTGGATTAAGAGCAACAGAGGATGGCCTTTTATCCCCATTTTACAGAGGAGAAAACTGAGGCCCAGAGAGGTCGGTGCTCGGCCAGAGACCTGGTCATCTGGTGTTGGCAGAGGAGCCTGGGTGCATCTCTGGGGTCAGGGCCATGCGGTCAAGTCCTGGCTCAGCTAATACGAGGTGGGCAGCTCCAGAGGCTGTTTCCAGTTCTGCAAAATGGGCATCAGTACACAGCGTGGCAGCCATGCCTGAGGTGGCACCTGGCACACAGCCAGGCCCTGGTCAGGGGCTGCCATGAGAGTTAGTGGGTGGGCATGCGGCCTGGGCAGAGACCTGATTTTCTCTGCGTCTGCCTCCCATGGACCTGTCTTTTCCTCCATAGGGTGGTCCTACCTGCAGCTCCCAAAGGAGAACTATGGTGCATGTCGGGCCCAAGCACGGCTGGGTGTTAGTGACCCTTCACCAGCTCAGAAGTGTCCCCCGGGCCTGGGGCCAGGAGGGGAAAAGTGCCTGATGGCCGTGGTGTGGCCAGGGTCTCCCGTTTACCAACCAGCTCGATCTGACTCCCCGAGGCCAGCATAGCCAGGGGTCTGGGGCGGTCAGTCTCCTGGGGCGTGTCCTGGGGTCAGGGGCGAGGGCTGGCTGGAGTCTCCCAGGCGACTTGTGCTGCCTCCCAGGGCCTGTGCCAGGCTGACCTCCTGGCGAACCAGTTCCAAAAGGTGGCCGAGGCACTGGCCTCTCCCACGGCTGGGCCAACTTTCTTCCGGGCCCCGGGCATCCAGGGAGGCAGACGCACATTCCATGTGTGGGGAGGGGCCCGGGGGCTGCCCCTCCTCTGCCCAATCCCTGCAGCTGGCGAGTCTCCCCCAGACCCCTGCCCCATGCCGTGGGCCCCCTGCACAGGGTCTGTGGGCGCTGTCTGAGCGGGGCCGGCTGCCTGAATCACCAGCAGCAACCCGTGCCGTGCCCAAGTACCCAGGAGGGTGACAAACAGCCTCCGTTCACCGTAACGCCCTAATGGACACTGGCCAGGATGCCAGAGGGGCCAGGGCCGTTCCCGCTGCCCCACGTCAGCCACGGTTCGGTTTTCGTGCTGAGAGGGGGAGGTCTGATGCCTGAGCCCCTCACACTGTGGACTCGACACAAACACATCAGCCCCATCTGAGCATCTGGAATATGTCCCGGGTTTCCAGAGAGTAAAGACCCAGTTTTTCCCTCGAGGGGAGGTTCCCTCAGCCTGGGACACTCGCAGGGCCCTGCAAGACCCAACACTCCATGTGCACGAGTGGCCTGAGGCCGCGAGTCCCCCCGCCAGCAGCCATCCTGCCACAGCCTGGCTGCGGAAGGTTCCAGGGTGGCTGGGCTGTCTGGGAGTGGCCTTTGGGGGTGAAGGCCCCGTCCTGACAGGGTGGGACGGGTTGTTAGAGCCCAGCTCTCAACCCTCCCCTCCGAGGGGGCCACCAGGGTGGGTGAGGGGGTGGAAGGGGACGGAGGCAGGAGCAGGGCGCTCCCTGAGCCAGGGCGGGACGAGCCGGCCCTGCAGAGAGCCCAGCCCACAGGCCAGGACAAGACCAGGAGGAGCCCAGAGCCAGGAGGGCGGGGGTCGGCGCCAGAGCAGGAGTCCCTGTCTGAGGCTGCTGGAAGCCCGGCAGCCAGGGCCAGACAGTGAGCCTGGCCGCTGATGCCGTAACACGTGGGCTGCAAACTGGCCCTCCCTAGGGAGTGCAAGGGACCGGCGGGAGAAGGCTGTGGTCACACGTTGCCTTCCCCGGTGGCCCGGCTGTCCTCCCCAGGCCCAGAGGTTTGGCCTCCTGCCCGCAGCGCAGCGGCCCTTGGCCAGGCTGGAAGCTGCTCTGCCCAGGGCCCTTCCTGGCTCTCTCCCTCCAACCCCAGTCAGCAAAGGTGGGGACACTGATGGGGCTTCTCCTCCGACCCTGTCTGCTGCCCCCATGGTCCCCACAACTCGGGGACTCCTGAGATGTGGCCTCAAGGGGCCAGGTGTCCCCTTGAGGTGTCCCCTGCCCTCCCCTTGCCTGCTCCAACATCACCGCCCAGCGCCGAAAGCCCACCTTGCTTGGTGACCATCTCTGGGTTCTGCCAGCCCCCTGGGTGGCAAACAGGGTGGCCTTCAAAGGGCCAGTGGCTGGCTCTGCCCCTGCCACGCCGGGGCCCCCACGCTGGTGCTGTCTTGTGGGAGCAGGTCACGGCAAGTCTCCTCATTAGCTGCTAATTGCACCCCGCGCCGGGCCTCCCGGGGCTGTTGCCGGGATTCCACCTGTTGACAAGCTGTGGCGGCCCAGAGGGAAGACATTGAGCGTTGATTATGCCGCTAATGATGCGCTATTGCACCAGTAATTCCCTTCAACAAACAAAAAGTGTCTGCTTGGCTGATGGAGACGGGAGCCTTGCTTCACAAAGGGCGCCGGTGCGCCAGCTAGGGGTGGGGGTGGGGGGTCCAGGTCTGACCGCAGCGGGAAGCAGCCACCTGAGTGTTTTCTCGCAGAAAGGCAGCTTTCTCTCAGGTTTGAGAGGCGAGGCTGCGCAGGCCCATCCTCACGGCAGACTCGCCATGGCAGAGCCCACCTGGAGCCCAGGCCTGCCGGCCAGGCCTTCCCCCCACCCCCTCCCGGCCTGGGGCACGGGGCCTGGGAGGACTCAGAGGGGACAGGTGTGGACATCGTGCCCCAACATCCGTCCACCCAGACAGGGAGGGGCACCCTGTGACTGTTAGGGGTCTGGGCTGATTTCCCCAGCCCCTCCCTTTGGAAGGAGGCCCCTTGGTGGCCACCAGCCAACACGAAACAGTCCCCAGCTTACGAAGAGTGGGTGGGTTCGGAAGGCGAGAGCTACTCCCAGGGCACAGGGCATCTCTGCACCTGCCTTGGGTACCTATACTCCGACGTCGCTCAGCCTGGGTGTCCTTACACCTCCGTGACCAACGGGGGCGCCCTCGGGTCCAATGCCCCACTCCTGCCCCCACCCCTACCTGCCAGGCAGCTCCTGGCCCCCAAACTTAGCACCTGGCGCTATGATGGGCAGGGGGCTGCTCCTGGCGGGTGACGCGGTGCTGGGATGGGCGCTCCCCATGGGCTCTGCGCACCACGGGGGCCACCGACCTCTGCATGTCCTCTGGGCCTTGAAGACCACAGCCACGTGGGCCGCGGCCACAGCGTCCTCTCCCACAGCCTGGCCTCGAGGGGCACCCCAGCAACCGCATTTCCCCTCTCCCATTTCTGGGGGCCCTAAAGCCAATGACCAGTGTCCTCATAAGAGAGGGGACGCAAACCCAGAGGGGAGACAGCCTTGTGAAGACAGAGGTGCGGACTGGAGAGACGCCTGGAGCCACCCACGGCTGTAGGAGGCAAAGCCCCTCCCCAGAGCCACAGGGTCTCGGAGCTGGTCTCAGACTCTGGCCGCCAGGCCCGCGAGAGGATCCATTTCTGCTGTTTAAAGCCCCATAGTTTGTGGTCATTTCTTACTGCAGCCTCAGGAAACGGACAGGGTAGCTCCCTTCAGAGGGTTAGACTCCGACACCAGCCACAGAAGGGGACACCCATGCACAAGAGGGTGTTGGTGCACTTCCTCCCGCCCAGCGACCAGCTGGTGGCTGAGGGCAAAGGGTGGCCCTGTGGGCACCCCCAGAGCAGAGGCCTGGCCCTGCTCCCATTCCAGCCTGGGAAAGCAGTGCCCACACGCGGCCACAGCACCACGGCAACCCCGAGGTCCACGGCCTGCGACCTCAGCTGGCCCTGGGGTCCTCCCTTCCCCTCCCTGGATTCCCAGGGTCTGGCTCAGGGACCCGCACACAGGAAGCGCACAGTAAATACTCACTAATGATGATGATGAAACAGTTGGCAAAACACGAGAACAGGGACAACAGAGGCGTGATGTTGGCATAAGCGCCAAGGATCTCCAGGGAAGGGCTGAGAGTTAATGGAAGACACCCCCCGCCAGGGGCTGAACGGCCTCACCCCTGGCTCCTCCCAGACCAGCAGGAGGAACCTGCTCCAGCAACGTCGTGTGTGCACACACCTGTGTGGGTGCAAGCGTGCGTGCGTCTGTGTGTGCGTGTGTGTGAGAGACAGAGAGAGAGATCGGGCACCCCGGTCACTATTTTCTGAACCAGAAACGGGCTCTGTGGGTCCCAGGTGCTCCCGAAGGGAGGAAGCCTGGTGTCTGCTACTGCGGGGCCACGTCAGGGCAGCTGAGCCACAGGCTTCTGGCCCCATCTTGTCTTTTTACTTGTTTACTTATTTATTTCAAGATGGGGTCTCGCTACGTTGCCTGGGTTGGACTCAAACTCCTGGGCTCAATCCATGCTCCAGCCTCGCCCCTGGGTGGCTGGGACTACGGGCGCCACCACGCCTGGCTCCCCTACCTTTTCTTGTCACAGTGTTATTGACGTATAAATTCACGCACCATACAACCCGCCCATTTAAAGTGTACAATTTGATGGATTTTGCTATATTTCATTATTAGTTTTCATAACTGTGGTAAAAAATATATATAACAAAATTGCCATTGTAACCGTTTTTAAGTATCCAATTCAGAGCGTTAATTACACTCACAATGTTGTGCAACATCTATTCCCAAAAGTTTTTCATCAGCCCAATCAGAAGCGCCCTCCCCCCAGCCCCTGGTAACCTCTGTAATACTCTCGTCTGTACGGACTTGCCTCTTCCGGACATGTCTCGCAGGTGGAATCCCACGGTGTGTAACCGAGCAGCACGTTTTCAAGGCCCATCTCCATCGCAGCGCAGTCTGCACGTCGTTCCATTTCCTGGCCGAGTGCTGCTCCGCTGCGTGGACAGACCCCATCAGTTTATCCGCCGTCTACTGATGGACATGGGCTGTCCCCAGCTTCTGACGAGCCCCCACCTGGCTCCACCTGTGTTTGCTCTTATAAACTTGGGTTTCGGGGGAAGAAAGATTGAAACCTGCCCCAGTATCCACACACCAAACCCCCACAGCAGTGGGAGAACCCTCCCCGCCCCACCCCCAACGGAGACCATCCTCTGCCTCCAGGCCCCAGCCAGAGCCCCCCTCAATAAATGCTCTCCCACCCCTGCCCCCAATTGCAACAGCACTCTTCACTCTCACATGTTTGTAAACCTATTCCACAGCATTTCCATGAAACTAAGTCTACTTCGTGTTTCACCTATCCCTAATAATTAGTGGGATTCCTCAGATTTCAAGCATCTCATCTTGGAGCTTGGTCAGGTATTGCCAGGCTGGAGGGACAGGTGGGACCTGGAAGCCCACCTGGCCCAGGTGCTGGGGAAGCTCCCAGCGCTGAGGAAGAAAGTCCTGTGGGGCGAGAGGGGCAGCTGCAGGTGCGCAGGGAGGGTGCGCCAGCCAGTGGGTCTCGAGCTCCTGGGCCTAGCGGCAAACCCCACAGGTAGGTGCAGGAGTCACCAGGCAGAGTCAGGTGGGGGCAAGCTGTTGGAATCAGGGACCAGAAAGGGGGTTCCATCAGAACCTTCCGGAGAGCAGGAGTGCAGGCCGGGGACTCAGAAACGTGAGCTCACCAACGATAGTCTGGGGCTGAGTCTGTGGCAGCTGGAAATACATCAGGCTTGATCCCTGGAGTTTTCTGGAAAGTCCCAAAGAAACCTGGTCATTCAGTGTCTCACTGGACATATAATTTGCAAGGGTTTAGAAATTGGGTCAGACTCGCAGCGGGCCTGTTCCAGGTTATAAAATCTCCCAGGGAAATAAATGGTTTTCTCAGGCTCATCTCCAAAACAGCAGAGAAGGGGTCTGGCATGCCCTGGGCAGGGCTCCCCGGGGTTGCCCCGAACCCCCAGAACCCACTCCCTGGCCCTAACCTTTTCACTTTCTCCGCTGCCTGAATTGCTTCGAGAGAATTGAGCGCCTACTGTGTGCCAGGCGCCGTTCTTGGGCGAGCAAAGTAAAGCAAAGCGCAGCCCTAGGCCCGCACCCGTCGGCAGGTAAGGTCTGGGCGGCTAAAAGAACGAGCGAGGACCCCTCCGCGTCTCTGTGAAGGCGCAGAGACTGGCGCCAGACCTTCGCCGCTCGTTGTCCCGCCGCCCCGCGTGGGCCGCGGCAGGTGCGGCGGCAGGTGCAGCGCGCGGCTTGGCCCGTGTGTGCCCGAGACCGGCCGGAGAGCCGCTGCTCCGGACCCGCCGGCAGAGGGCGCTCACCCGGCGGGCGCCTGGCCGGAGGCGAGGTGCGCGTGCGCCCAGTGGGACGCTTTTCGGAAGCGTGGCGGAACTGCTTTCCGGCAGCGTGGCGGAACTACTTCCCCGTTTCGCGCCGTTTGGTGACACCTGCGCGCGGCGCCCGCCGGCAGCGTAGCAGTCATGGCGTCGCCCTTCAGCGGGGCGCTGCAGCTGACGGACCTGGATGACTTCATCGGGCCGTCTCAGGTGGGCCGCCCGGGTGGGCGGGCGGCCGTGCGCGGGGAGCGGCCCGGGGTGGGCCGAGCGAGGCTGCGCTTGGTCCGCCCCTCGCGTGGTGTGAAACCCCTGCCCGCCTCAGTTTCTTCTCCTGAGAAATGAAACCCAAATCCCGGTCTCCGGCCGATGCCCTCGAGGCCACCAGAGACCCCCTCCCGGGGCCTGAGGCGCTATGGCCCGTTTCTTACCAACAGGGAAACTGAGGCCAGAGAGAGCTGTGCTGCCGACCCGCTCATCGTGCCCCGGATGTCCAGGCGGCCGCTTGGGAGGGTTCCGGGGTCGCAGGCTCGCGCCGCCCACCTAGCAGGGGCGAGCAGAGCCCCGAGACAGGACTGGCGCTGGCTTCTCCCTCTCTGCCAGGCCTCAGGCCCCTCTCTGAGCTACAGTTTCTTTGTCTGCATAAACAGGGACGCGGCGACCCCAGCTCGGCCTTGAGAGCAGGTGGGATGGTGGCTGGAAGGAGCCACGGCAGTAACTGCTCAGTAAACAGTGCTTGGCGCCGCCCCAGGACCAGACAGCCCCACTGCATTGCAAACGAGGCTGGTGTTGCCCTTGCTGGGTGCGCTCTGGGTGCGCCTATCGAGGGCAACAGCCCTGCAAGGCCAGAGCTGAAGGGCCAGAGTTAAGGAGAGGAGAGTGGGGCTGCTCTGCAGGGATAAGCTGGGGCAGGCCTCCTGCCAGGGCTTTCTGGAGCTGGTCGTTTAGGGACAGCAGTGGCCTAGAGAGAGAACTTAAGGAGATTGGGAGAGAAATGAACTTTTTTCTAGGCACTTCGCAGGGAGGTGACCTCCATCCAGTCTTTTCCAAGCAAAGCATTCCTGCCAGGCCCTTGGGTTCCTCTTAGTAGCCAGTGTAACACTCTGGTCACGCCTCCTGTTTATGCTTAGGATGAAGGTCAGGGTTGGCGGTGTCTCTGCAGATGTGCGGTTTGCAGGCACTGTTAGCACTGGCCTTCGTGCTAACTGAGACCTGTACAGTAAGTGGCTTTCAGTGGCAGCAGAATGTTAGAAACCTGTGCCCAGTTCGAGAGCGGGCTAAGCAGCCGGAGCTGGTGCCACTGCTTCTGTGGCAGGAGACGGCTCTGAGTGCGTGGCTCAGGGTAGTACCTCCGTGCCATGCAGCTGGCCATTGCGCAGCTAGGCTGCCTTCCTTGAAGGCCCGCTTCCATGGGAACCTCTGCCACTCACAGGCTCTGGTTTGGGTCTCTTCCTGGTGTAGGACTGCATCAAGCCCGTGAAGGTGGATAAGAGGCCAGGAAGTGGCGTAGCCAAGATCCACATCGAAGATGACGGGAGTTACTTCCAGGTTACCCAAGTAAGGCCCACGGGCTTCGCCACAGCCCCTGCCTTGGCTGGTCGGAAACACGCTTTCTCTACTTCATTCACTCACAAAGGCAGTGACCCTGAGGCTTTCCACATCTCACCAGTCCTTTCTCACTGGTCAGATTCACCTACCACCAGGGAGGCCGGGGGTCGGGGTGCCTGGGGAGGGGAAATGGGAGGCAGCCAGGCTGAACAGCAGGCTTGATGTGTTCTGCAAAGGGGGCTCTTTTGTAGGATTGTGGATCCTGTCTGCTTCTATTTGTGTAAGGTTTTCCAGTTCAGACTTCACCTTAGATAACATCTATTTTCTCTAAGTGACGATGAGATCCTGATGAGGCCAGGCGCCATGGCGCACACCTGTAATCCTAGCACTCTGGGAGGCTGAGGCGGGAGGATCGCTTGAGTCCAGGAGTTGGAGGCTGCAGTGAGCTGTGATGACGCCACTGCACTCCAGCCGGGGTGACAGAGCGAGACTCTATCTCCAAAAATAAAGAAATAAAAATTGAAAACACAGATCCTGATGAAACTGTTAAAATTCACCCCCAACGGTCTGCCATTTGGACTCTAAAGAACATGGTCCCAGTCCCGATGCCCAGCTCACACCAGGAGGCTGGGCTGAGGACCCTTCCTGAGGAGGGAGGAACTGCAGGTGGCTCCTGGTGTGAGGGTCATGCAGGTCTCTCTGAAGGACAAACAGCAGGATCAAGTGGTTGCAGGAACAGAGCTGGCTGTTGGCTCTGTCCAGGAGTGTGACCCGACAGCACACTATGGAGCCTGGTGCAGTTGGGGGCACCTGGCTCTCATGAGGGGTCCCATGAATGAAGGGACCCAGGGAAGCTGGTAGGCCCCGCTATCCAGCCATCCAGAGCAGCAGCAGTTGATTGGAGGAGCTCGTTAGTCTCTGGCTCGGCGCAGAACTGCGGCTGGTGCCTCTGGGCCTTCAGGCAGCTCCAGCTGTAAAAACATGGGTTGAGCTCATAGTGAGGCTTTGGTGCAATGCATAGGCCTAGCTGGGAGCTAGGCTGGAGGGGTGCCTTGCTCCCCGATCACATTCCAGGCCCCGCAGCTCTCCCGGCCCCGCCTCAAACCATCCCTGTGTTTGCCAGGGGCTCAAGCTGGGATTGTTTTGCATCTAAGAAAAGCCACTGAGGGCCATTCTGGCCCCACCTCCAGCACCGTGGTCCTGCATCTGTTTGGCCAAGTCTGAGGACCGTTGCTGCCCGTTTTGGCCCCTACATCCCAGGCCAGGCTCCACATTTCTGCCCTCTTCTTGCCTCTCGTCTCCTGTGTCCCTCTGTCCTTTCTTCCTTCATCCACCATTGGCTTCCCCGCTCCTCTGCCATCCAGAGCCTTGCCTTTGGCCCCATCCCGTCCACAGCCCCTGTAAGCGCAGCCTGGGACCAGCAGCCCCCAGGACCCCTGCTGATTGACAGCCTCGAGCCTCGTTCACATGGTTCTGGTGTACTAACCAAGTTTGTGCCAAAAAGTAGAATTTGATGGCAATGTGAAAATCTAGAATGTATACAAGCATTTTTGTAATATTTAATTTTTAAAACACTGAGTGGCACATAAACCCAGCCTGCTGCCCCGTCAGCTGTCAGTGCCGTTATGAGCAAGAGAACAAGAGCTTCCCGTGGACCCCTCCATCTTGAAGGCGCCGTGTCCTCGTGCAGTGGGGCCCTCTGTGCACCAGGTTCTTGCTCCTTCCAGGATGGCGGGACCCGGAGGCTGGAGAAGGCCAAGGTCTCGCTGAATGACTGCCTCGCGTGCAGCGGCTGCGTCACCTCGGCGGAGACCGTGCTTATCACTCAGCAGAGCCACGAGGAGCTTCGAAAGGCACTGGATGCTAACAAGGTGAGGGGTGGGTGGCCTCTGAGACTCCGCTTTAACCTGAGATCAAGCCCAGCAGCCTACAGCTTATTTGTCCAGGGCAGCTCATGTCCTGAAGCTGCTAATCCTCTGTCTTCAGGTGACTTCTGCATTTCAGATCTTGCTGATGGGCTGTTGGTGAATTACTTGCCAGGAGTATCCAACATTAAAAGTGTCAGGGCCAGGCGCGGTGGCTCACGCCTGTAATCCTAGCATTCTGGGAGGCCGAGTCGGGCGGATTGTTTGAGCTCAGGAGTTCGAAACCAGCCTGAGCAGGAGCGAGACCCCGTCTCTACTAAAAATAGAAAGAAATCAATCAGACAACTAAAAATATATAGAAAAAATTAGCTGGGCATGGTGGCGCATGCCTGTAGTCCCAGCTACTCGGGAGGCTGAGGCAGGAGGATCACTTGAGCCCAGGAGTTTGAGGTTGCTGTGAGCTAGGCTGACGCCTCGGCACTCACTCTAGCCTGGGCAAAAGAGCGAGACTCTGTCTCAAAAAAAAAAAAAAAAAGTGTCAGGCCCTAAACTCTGGGTCCTAAGTGTATGTCACAATGACACGCCTTGACGGAGCTAGCGCACTGCAGAGCTGACGGCGTCTGGCCGCCTTGGCCCCGGGAGTCTGCACGGAGCCTGCAGAGTAAGCAGTGTCCCCCCCGCCTTGCAGACGGCGGCCCCCGGTCAGCAGAAGCTGATTGTCGTATCCGTCTCGCCACAGTCCAGAGCGTCCCTAGCTGCGCGGCTCCAGCTGAATCCTACAGACACCGCCAGGAAATTAACCTCCTTCTTTAAAAAAATAGGTAGGCCAGGCACCGGGGGTGAACGCTGTAGCTCAAAACGAGGGGACGTCTGAGCGTGTCGGGGCACTTCAGCCTCCGAGGTAGCGGCTCATCACTCGGCCGCGAGTTTAAACGCCACAGAAAGTCTGTATTCTGCGCCTGACGCAGCTGAAGTTTCGGTTTGGCGTTTCTGTCTCTTGAGAGAAAACCTATCCGAACTCTGGCCTTGCACTTTCTCCGAGTCCAGGATTCACCCCCTGCTCACACTGTTTTTGAGCCAGTGTCGTTAAAGCACATTTTCCAGGTCCGTGTTGGGTTCTGGCTTAGGCCAGTTTTGGTTGGCCGGGAGTTGCGCTGGGGAGGGATGTGGGTGTCTGGAGAGCCCCCAGCTAGACTGGGGTTCCAGTGCCGGCGCAGCTGGCAGCCCCGCCCAGACAGGAAATGCAGGGGACCTGCACGCAGGTGTTCTCCGTGCGCCTCCCGCGGAACACGGCTCTCACCTGCAGGCGGCCTCATGCCTCGGTGTCCACCCGCGACTGGGTCCCTCACACAGACACCCTGTGGCTCTGCCTGGGCCGGTGCGGCGCGTGCCTGCCTGACCACCGTCTGGTGCTGGCAGCCCGACCTGGCGTCCCAGGGAAAACCCAGCCTGGGGCAGCCCCTGGTTCCTCAGATGGGAGGTGCAAACCCGGCACCACCACAGCAGGGAACGCGCTTAAAGACGTTTACTTACAGATCCCGGGCAGGGAGCGCGGTCCCTGGTCCGCAGGTCACGAGAGGCCAGGATGGAGAGTCAGGAGAGAGAGGGGGACTGTGGGCCAGCACCTCTGCTGGGGCTCAGGGCATTATCCAAGCAGGTTTGCCACGGGGAGTTGTAGTTGGTGGGTTTGGAGCGAGCAGGCATGAGTTCCAGGGGCCCTGTGGGGTAGCTGCACGGTCCGTGTGGGTGTGGGCTGTGGGCATCGTGGGGCCAGCCCAGTGGGCCGCATCCAACCATCCCTTAAGGGGGTCACTGGGGAGCAGTGTGCAGGGCAGGTGTCTGAGGAACTGGGAGGAGACAGGTGACTGGGCCCTGCTTTGGTGTGGAAGCTAAACTTGTATTCACGGTGGACACCCAGGCTACATAACAGCACGAGGACTCACGCCACTGGGGCTGACGCTTGGGGGCAGGATGCAGGTGCCACACACAGCAGGGGCTCTGAGCTGCCACTGGGAGGCCGAGCCCTGCTCTTGGGGCTGGCCGGCAGTGCTGCCCCCGCTGTGGCCAGCCCAGGCCCCAGGCCCTGCGATGCTGGTCCCAGCCAGGGCGCGTGTGTGGGCGTCCTTGGTGGGTTAAGCGGGCTCCCGCCTTCCAGGGGCACACTTCGTCTTCGACACCGCCTTCTCCAGGAACTTCAGCCTCCTCGAGAGCCAGCGAGAGTTCGTGCGGCGATTCCGAGGCCAGGCCGACGCCACGCAGGCCCTGCCCGTGCTGGCCTCCGCCTGCCCAGGTGTGCTCACGGCCCTGCGGATGGTGTGAGATTCGAGTTCAAGTGAACTGAAAACTCAGACAGCTCAGGGCGGGTTCCGGGAATGACGGGTGGGGGAAGCATGGGCCAGGAATGTCCACACAGGTGGCCTCTTCTGGAGGACGAGGTGGCCTCTTCTGGAGGACGAGCTGCCCTGGGGACTCGGGAGTCACCTCCAGTCGCTCCAGTACCCCGGAGGGTGGTGACCGGCAGGCTGATCTCCCGTGGTGGGCAGGCTAGAACGGGAGTGTTCTCAAACGCCATCCTGCTGTCCTGTACACGTGGGTCCACCCTGGACCGCCCTGCCCCCCACCAAGTCCCACGTGGCCTTGTCACCTCAGGCTGGATCTGCTACGCTGAGAAGACCCACGGCAGCTTCATCATCCCCCACATCAGCACGGCCCGGTCCCCGCAGCAGGTCATGGGCGCCCTGGTCAAGGACTTCCTCGCCCAGCAGCAGGTAGCGGCGTCGGGCCGCCCCGGGCACCCATCGGGCAGTGGCCACAGGTGCACGTGCAGGCCACCCACTGCGAGGCTCGCGGTCTCATGTACTGGCTGCTGGGCGGTAGCATCCACGGCCGTCGTGCGCCGTGACCTCCTGCCTCCCTTGCTGGCTGCCGACCACTTTGGTTCTGGGCTCGGGAGTGACAGCCGTTTCTGTGCTTCTCCACATAGCACCTGACCCCCGACCAGATCTACCACGTGACGGTGATGCCGTGCTATGACAAGAAGCTGGAAGCATCCAGACCTGACTTTTTCAACCAGGAGTACCAGACGCGAGACGTGGACTGCGTCCTCACGACAGGTGCGGTCACGCCACGCCGCCCTGAGCCCGCTCGGCCCCCAGTCTGCACAGATGGTGCCTGCTGGGGTCCTGCCCATGTGGGCTCTGGCTGGGGCCCGGGGCTCCCCGTGTGTACCTCCTGGTCTGTCCACCGGCAGCCTACCCATCTCGGGGACCTGCGGCTGGATGGGCCCCTGGTCCCTCCTCGTTTGCTCTGAGATGAGTCTGAGGGGAGATGGGTGAAGATTCTCCCTCTGGCCCCTTGGCTAACACTGGCCGCCCCAACCATGAGTCGAGGAGCTTCACAGCCTCCCGGATACTTAACAAGACAGGAAATTACCTGGTGTAGTGGCGTCTGCAGTGCAGCTACAGGGGAGGACAAGGCGGGAGGATCGCTTGAGCCCGGGAGTTGGCAGCGGCAGTGAGCTGTGGTCGCACCACTGCACTCCAGCCTGGGTGGCAGAGCACGACCCTGTGTCTAAAAAAAGAATAAGCCACCCAGGAGGCTGGACAGACAGGCACTGGAGGAACACGCAACCCCGGCCCACCGTCGCGCTGCCTCTGGGTGGGCAGGAGGCGGCCCCGAGGGTCCTCTGCAGTGTAGTGGTTCTTTCTCACCCCCCGTGGCTGGGTCCGTCCTCCTACCACATGCCAGGGGTGGGCTTGGGGGCCCTGGGGCCAGGTTGCAGACGGCCAAGGAAACCGGACTCGGATGTTCCTCAGTGGTCCGTTTGCATCCAGGTCCCAGCTAAAGAGCGCGCTGTGGTTTCCATCTCATTGCAGGGGAAGTGTTCAAATTGCTGGACGAAGAAGGCGTCTCGCTGTCAGAACTGGAGCCAGCGCCCCTGGACAGCCTGTAAGTCACTGCCTGGTGCCGTGGAGGGCGGTACATCGGACACTGAGAACTTTGGTTGTGGCTGCAAATGCTGCCTGTGGAGGAGGGACAGCTTCCCCTGCCCTCCCCCTCCCGTGCCCCCCACGGCCCATCCTGGTGTCCCCAGAAGTGGCTGGATTCATGGTGGCCAGTGGACAGTTACTGACGGTCATCAGAGCTCTGCACAGGTCTGAGCTCACCAGGACGCAGTGGCAGGATGTCGGTCTCAGACACACCGCAGATCCCGGGGTGTGACGAGCCATGCTTTCGTGCCCTGCGCTGTGCTGAGGCCCTGCCTTCCTCGCCTAGGCCCAGCAGCGTGTCTGTGGAGGAGCCCACCAGCCACCGGGGCGGGGGCTCAGGCGGCTACCTGGAGCATGTGTTCCGGCACGCGGCTCAAGAGCTCTTTGGGATCCACGTGTCTGAGGTCACCTACAGGCCCCTGAGGTCAGTGGATGGGCCAGAGTGCTGGGGCAGGGGGCCACTAGGCCCCAGTGTTTCCTTAGGCTCCGCCTTGGCCCTGGGTCCTCTCGCTTGGGTGGGGGGTGGCGTCTGGGCTGTGGGAGCACACCCTGGGTCCGGCTCTGCCCGTCGTGGGGGGCACTGCGGGCGAGGGCGGGCAGGGCACCTGGCACAGGGTTTGTGTGTGACGCCACGTCCCTAGATGGGGGCTGAGGCTCGTAGCCACCCTTGGGAAGGAGGGATTCCCATCTTACAGACAGGCAGACTGAGGCAGGCGAGAGCACCTGCTGGACTGGAGGAGGTGAGAGAGTGAAGATGGGGGAGGGGCCCAGACGTCTTGGCCTCCCCTCGCGGGCGCTGGGTGACAAGCCCGGTCCATGCCCCCAGGAACAAGGACTTCCAGGAGGTGACCCTGGAGCAGGGGGGCCAGGTGCTACTGCGCTTCGCCGCCGCGTACGGCCTCCGCAACATCCAGAGCCTGGTGCAGAAGCTCAAGCGGGGGCGCTGCCCGTACCACTATGTGGAGGTCATGGCCTGCCCCGCAGGTAGCCCCCGGCACGGACTGCGGGGGCCCCTGCTGGGACCAGAGCTACAGGCTGCGGCCGCCAGGCGGGAGGGGGCAGAAGTGGGGCGCCTGGGCGGTCGGGAGGCTTGGGTGGGTGTGTGCTGACGCCAGGCGTCCCCTGCCCGCCCTGCCACAGGCTGCCTGAATGGCGGAGGCCAGCTCAAGGCCCCGGACACACCGGGCAGGGAGCTTCTGCAGCAGGTCGAGAAACTGTACGGCGCGGTCAGGATAGAGGCGCCTGAGGATGCGCCTGGGGTCCGGGAGCTGTACGGGCGCTGGCTACAGGGTGAGGCCTCGGAGCGCGCTGGCCGCCTGCTGCACACACAGTACCACGCCGTGGAGAAGGCCAGCTCTGGTCTCAGCATCCGGTGGTAGGAGGCCACGAGGGTCTGCCGGAGCCCACCTGCAACCAGCCGGGACTCCCAGGAAGGCTCACGGGTGCCCAGCAGCAAGGTCACATGCTCCAAGGCCCCAGCGCCCTCCCACCACATTTGGAGTGAGCTGCAGAATGTGCTGGAACCACTTGGGAGGGGGAAGCTGGCTGCACCCAGGATGGCGGTCAGAGCCCACAGTGTCACTGCCACCACCGACCCAGCTCCTCTGGGGCTCCGCGCTGGCTCTGTGAGGGAAGGTTCTGTGAGGTTACGGAGCCTCTTCCAGCAGCCCAGGGCTAAGGCCCTGCATGGCCCCTACGCCTCCGGCTCGTGGTGACCCAAGTGTCTGGGGGCAGAGCTGACTGCTGGAGTCACCCCCAAAGTTATAGTGCAGAGGGCGGGAAACAGGGCAGACCTGCCTGGCAGGAAGGGGTGCTCGGTCCCCCAAAACCAGGTGTCCACTGTTAGGAAGCCGCGGCCCCTGGGGCAAAAGCACTTCTGTTTTCTGGGCCCGGTCTGCTCTCCAAGCAGCGGGTGTCAGTTGGCGCCGGGCTTCCCCAGCTGAGTCTTCTTCCCCTGGCTGGGTTCCCGCCAGGCCTGTCTCCCACGGAGCTCCACCGCCAATAAAGGCACCCCCTCCTAAAACACATCGTGCATCCCTGAACGCAGCTCTCTTTCGCAGTGCCGCCGCATTGGGAGAGGCTCTCAAAGTTTATTCACAGTTCAGAAGCCTGGTGCACCCATAAGGCTGCGTCCTGGACGCCCGGGCCACGGGTGGCCCACGTGTCCATCCCTGGAAGCGCCAGAGTCGAAGCGCCCGCGTGCTGACCCTCCAAGACTGGCAGCCAGCGGGGCAGGGCCTCAGAGGAAGGTCCGAGGTGGCCCTCTCAGGGGTCCAGTCAGCCGGAGACCACAGGAGGAACGTAGCCGTGGACAGTGGCCCCACGAGGCTCCATGCGCGGCTCACTTCTGCGGGGCCGCACTCAGGAGCCCCCACTGCAGCGCGAGGAGAGCCCGTGCCTGCGGCTGCAGCGGCTCAGCTGCCTGCTCGAAGCGTGCCCGCTCCCTGCACAGCACCTCCAGGACCTCAGCTGGGACTGCCTTGCCCGTGAACTGGCGCACCGGCTCCTCTCTGTGGGTGATGGGCGCAGTCGAGATCGTTGCCCTGGTCGCCTGCCCGTGCCAGGGAAGAGGGGGCGGGGAGGGCGCCAGGATCACTCTGGCAGGAGGGCGCTTAATGCGCAGCTTTCCCCAGGGCCCAGGACACTCGGCCCGATAAATCGTCCCCAGACACCTTCCTAAGTGTCTCAGTGACTGCCAAGGAGGCCCCGAGGAGGGCAGGGAGAGACCCGGGCAGGGTACTGAGCCTCCCAGGCTGCAGGCATAGCTCAGGCCCCACCCCAGGACGGCCCCCGGGACAACAGCCACACTCACGCCACCCTCAGGAAGGGGTTGTAGAGCAGCTCCTCGCCCAGAGTGGATGGTACCGTGGGCACGTCGTCCTCATCCCTCTTCTGGAATGACCACAGGCCCTTGTCACAACCCGGCTTTGTCTGACAGCCCCAGGCAGCTTGGCTCTGGTCACCCAGGTAGCTGCAGCAGGGCAGTGCCCCCCAGGCCTGATCCAGATCTGGTCACCCGCAGCCAGGAATGGCTGACTCCCCTGTGGTGCCCCTCCTGGGTCCTGATATCCAAACCCCAGGAAGAAGACACCTGTCCCCTCCATCCTCCCACTAAGAAGGGAAGGAGTGGCTGTACCTTGGCCCAGCACAGCTTGGCTCTCACGTGGTCATTGCAGGGCTCCACTTTCTGTGCGAACTCGAGGTTGCTCAGTGTGTGCTCGTGGCCACAGAATACCTTCTGAAGGAAGAAGGTATTCGGTGGGTGCAGAATGCAGCCTGAGCAGAGGTGGGGGACATCTCTCTCTGGCCTGGCCCCTGCCCTGCTCAGGTCCAGCTCAGCTGGCAAGCACCCGTTCTGCACCCCTGGTGCAGGACAGGTGCAGAGTGCACAGCACGCCAAGCAGGGGGGACCCTCACCGTCTCCGGGGGCAGGGTGCCCAGGGTCTCAGCCAGACTCCGGTACATCTGTAGCGCGGTGCCCTCCAGGCACCAGCCACAGCCGGCCACCGACAGCGCGTCCCCTGGGGGAGGAGAGCGGGTCAGAGAAAATGGGGCGGAGCCGGAGGGAGGTGGGGCAGGCGAGCTCTGGGCTGAAGGTACCCGAGAACAGGGCAGGTGGGTCCGGGCATTCGTCCTCCCACAGGAAGTAGCTCATGTGGCCGGAGGTGTGGCCAGGCGTCTGGAGGCAGCGCACGTGGATGGCCCCAAACTGCGGCGGAGGGGCAGGCGGACCTGTGAGACTCGGAGGGCCCCGGGCGCCCTCCCCGCCCAGTCCGGGGCGCGCACTCACCCGCAGCTCCTCGTCGTGCGCCAGCCTGCGCGTCAGCGCGCAGATGCGCTCGTCGGCGCCCATCACCGCCAGCCCGGGCCGCAGCCGCGCCAGCTCCGCGTTTCCCCGCGCGTGGTCCCTGCGGGGCGGAAGCGGAGTCGCGTCTGGGTCGGGTGGGGGCGCCGTCCTCGCGCCTCGGCCCGCCCCGCCTGCGCTCACCAGTGGTGGTGGGTGGTCAGCACGGTGGTCAGAGACACCCCTTCCCGGCCCACGATCTCCAGCAGCTGAAAGAGACGGGAGTTATGACGACACCGACGGTCTGGGTGGGCCAGCCCCCTCCCCACTGGGGCTCTGGGTCCGGTGTGCACAGCTCCCCAGGCGGGGCGGACCCAGGGCAGCGCCGGTGCCGGGGAGCAAAGATCCAGTTACTGAGCGCCCAGCGTGTGCCCGGGCAGTTAGGCGCCAGAGCGTGGCAGAGAGGCGGCCCTAACTTCAGGGGAGTCCCAAAACAACCGAGGAACCCTAAACGCCAATGACGACCAGAAATCAGAGAATACCCGTCAGGTGGTCGGGGGAGCCTCCAGGAGGGGGACAGGCTGCCTAGGCCTGCAGTGGTCCCTGGCGCCCACGGTGTGCCCTCACCCTCTTGGGTACGGCCACGTCCACGGCCACTGCCTCCCGCGTGTGCTCCTCGATGACTAGGTACATGTAGTTGTCCTCAAGCACGGGGATGACCTTGACTTTCATGGTCGCGTAACTCAGCCACCCGCGCCTCCTCCAAAAGAGGCCCCCCAGCCTACTGAACCCCTTCTGCAGGGCCGGGGCTCCGCTCGCCACACCCCAGGAAGGGCTGCGCGAGGCGGGATCAAGCCCCACTCACACTGGGGGCCAAAGAAGGAGCCCTGTTCCCCGCCCCAGGAGTTTCCCGGAGCGCTCGCGTGGAATCCATGCTCCAGGCCCCGGTTACAGCCCCGCCCCGCAGCCCCCGGTTCAGCCCCGCCCGCCCTCCGGCTCCGCCCTCAGCCCCGTGGGCCACGCCTTCCCCAGGCCCTGCCCCGCCGCAGCCCGGCCCGACCCGGACCGCCCAGCTGCCCCGCCTGCCCCTCACCCGCACGGCTGCGCCCACTGCCTGGAGGTCGGACAGGCGGAGGCGGGCCTCGCGCCGCCGGTCACGGGCCTGCTGGGAGCGCGGCGTCTGCCCGGCCGCCGCCAACGGCCCCCGCCCGCGCCCCGCCCCGCCCGGCGGAACCTGTGCGAAGCTGGACCTGACGCGCGGCCGAGGGAGTGCGCGTGCCTGGTGGGGCGCCGCGCGCACATCCGACCCCGCCGCGCCCGGCGCTGGGGCACCTCCTCCGGGAAGCCCTCCTGGCGCCCGGGCTGACAGAGTCGTCCCCTACGTCCCCCATGCCCTCGTAGGGACGCTGTACCCGCCTTTCTCAGGCTAGGGGTGGGGAGATCTGTCCAGTTTGTTCACCTTCCTGGCCCGGGGCTCACCCAGCGCCAGAAAGTACATAGGTGCGAATCCCCATGGTAGGGCAGGCTCCCTGAGTAAGGACAACAGTGACCGCAGCGGCAGCTCCATTCCGCTCGTGCTGTCCCACCCCAGGCTGGGCGCTGTCACGCACCCTTGGTTCCATCTGAGGATAAGCGCAGGGGGTGCGCGCTGCATTTCCCAGATGAGGAGACGGGGACACAGAAAGGATAGGTCGCCATAGATGGAAGGAGCTGAGGCTCCCCCCACCTCCACTGACCTGCCTATGTGGGTGGGGCCCTGGGAGTCTCCTGGGACCCACAGAGGCCTTGGCAACGCAGGCCACTCAGGCTTGTTGCGGCAACAGCCACCAGCCCAGGCTGGGATTCGGGCAGCACTGGGCTTGGAGCTGGCCAGAATTCCTTTTGCCTATGGAGCATGCAGCAGCCACAGGCCCCAGGCCAGAGGCTCCACAGTGGCCCACTGAGAACGTGAGTCCTCCAGGCTGCTGCTGCTCCTGCCATGGAGTCAGGGGCCAGGAGGGGTGCAGGTCCCTGCATCCGGGGTCTGATCCTGGCCAGGGGAGGGGCTGCCCAGGTCGGCCAGGCTGGGGGAGGGCTGGTGACTCCATGGGAGTGGGGTCACAGCCCAGGCCTGGGACCCACCTGGGGCATCCCCAGGTTGTGCCACGAGCCAAGGACTGGCTGCAAGGAGTTCCTAGGGGTCCCCCAGCATGGGCCACCAGCCTTGAGACAGAGCTTCTGTCAGACCTAGAGCTGAGTGAGGAGCAGCGGCTGCAGGTGGGTGTGGGGTCCCAGTGTGCTGGTGGGAGGGAGGCCCCACAGACGTCATTTCTTACCGTGGCCACCCACAGATTTCCAAGGAGCTGGTTGACGTTCAGATCACGACCCATCGCCTGCGAGAGCAGCACGAGGCTGAACTCTTCCAGCTAAAGAGTGAGGTGAGCAGTCACGTGGCCACCTCAGTTCATGAGGGGCAGAGGCACGTGGCCAGGACAGGTGCTTTGCATGAGAGTGGGCTGGCCAACAGCTGCACCTGCTCGAGCTGGTTGTCCCACAGGTACTTCGGCTGGAGGGCCGGGTGCTAGAGCTGGAGCTGCACAGAGATGGCACCAGCCAGGCACGTGCAACCCCAGCAGAGGCTGACCTAGAACACTGCCAAGCACCAGCCCAAGAGCCCAGGCGCAAACCCCAGGGCCGTGGACACCCCGACCACCGCAGACTCCAGGTCACCAAGAGCACACGGAGGGCGGGGCTGGGTGGGCTGGGTGGAGCCAGGTGAGAACTTCAGCAGAAGGCACCGTGAGGCTGGGACTGGCTCCTCCACCCTCGGCCCTCCCTTCTGACCCAAGAGGATGAGTACCAGAAGCTGGGGAAGAGTGTGAGCATGTAGCCCGTAGTCCAGGGTGGGGGACCTGGAGCTTAGGGTCTCATCCAGCCAGATCTTGTGTGTCCACAGCTGCCAGGGGGCCAGGAGCGGCTGCAGGGAGCAGTGGAATGGGCACTGGAGCGTCACAAGGCCCAACAGCAGGCGCTGAAGATACGAGTGTGAGTGGCCACCTCACCTGTGACATGGAGGGCCCAGCAGGGTACAGTGCTTAGAGCAGCTGTTGCCAAGGGGCGGAGGGAATCCTTCCCTGTGGGCCCGGCTGAGCCGTACACCGTGTCCGCAGGGCAGCCCTGAGCCGGCAGCTGCAGGAAGCCCAAGAGGCGGCCAGGGCAGCTGGGCAGCAACTGGCCGCACAAGCTGTGGTGAGGCCCTAGCCTACCCGCTTCCCAATCTGGCACCGGGCACACAGGGGCCCTACAAGCTCAGTAAGGTCCACGCCTCAGAACACAGGTTGAAGGCGGCCTCTGCCCCAGGTGCTGTCCACCTGCCAGGGCCAGCTCCGCCAGGCCGAGGCAGAGAATTCCCAGCTGCAGCTGCAGCTCAGAAAGCTGAACGAGGAGTATGCCTTCCGGCTGCAGCGCTGTGCCCGGGAGGTGGTGGTGAGCGCTGAGCGTGTGGCCCTGTGTGTGGCAGGAGGCCACTGAGTCCTCAGGAGCCCAAGCCTGGCCTGGGTGTGCTGGACAACTTTGAGGAGACCCCGTGGGCCTGCGGAGGGGGCAAGGGCACGGGTTTGGAAGGGATGGAGGTGGGGCCGACCAAGCCCCGCCCCCACCATGGCCCCACCCCGCCCAGACCCGGCCCCCAACCCTAGCCCCGCCCCAGCGCTGCCCCCACCCCGCCTCTCCTCCAGGAGTACGCCAATGGTGCGGGCCAGGCACCTGCAGCTGCAGCCCTTCAGACATTCCTTGAGGCCACCCTGGAGAACATTCGGGCAGCGCACCGCTGCCGTGAGCAACAGCTGGCCCGGGCTGCTCGCGCCTACCGCAAGCGCCTGGCGGATTTGAGCCACAGGCATGAGGAACTGCTGGCCACCCACAGGTGGGCCCCGCCTTGACATGGACAGCTGGGGGGGAGTGGCCCTACGTGACCCAGAGTGTGGCTTAGTGGGCAACAGGAGCAGCCTCACACAGGTGAACCCTGATGGGCCACCCAGGACACCCAAGGCTACCTGTGATGCAGCCACCTCGGGTCTGGAGCCACTGCTCCTAGTCACCAAGCTCAGCCACGTGCGGGAGGATCAGGTGAGGCTGGATATGAACCTCTAGAAGCTCCAGGCCCAGGTGCCCCCTCCCTGCTGCCCCACACTGGCCTGGGGTGTGCACAGAGCCCCAGAACTCACCCCAGGCCTGTCCCAGGGTCGGCAAAGCCCCAGCCCAGAGCCTCTAATTGACCTACTCTGTGCAGCCAACCGAGGAATCCCTGCCACAAACCGTACAGCACAGCAGGTGTGGGAAGCCACTTCTGCCCCCACCGAAGGGACCTGGTGAGACCTCCTAGGGGGGCCGTTGGCACCAGTGAGTGCCCTCACGCAGGTGTGAGAGGGACCTGAGAGGGCAGAGAGCAGAACACTGTGGCTCCATGCATTTCGTTTCTTCCACCAACGTGGCTGCAGGGCGGGATTGTGGTCACAGCAGTGAACACAATGGCCTGGCCTGGCCTCAGGTCTCTCATTTGGCTTGGGGGACACCAATAATTGCAGAAAAGTGAAGTGGCTGCCATGCCAGTGCCTGGTGAGTGGAGGGGGTCTGCCGGGAGTGGGGCTGCCCTCGAATGGGAGGGTCGAGGAGCACCTGCCCAAGGCAGGGGCACTTCTGCTGAGACCTGGAGCACCCAGGGATGAAGACTAGGTAGGAGCGGTTGCCTGGCAACCTGGGCCAGTCTCTGGGCCTCCATGTTCCCAAGTGTACTGCGGGCCCAGCTCCCAGAGTAACTCCCAGTATTTGGGGAGACAAACACCCTGAGGGGTTAGCACCCCTATTGGCACTGGGATCACTGTCTGAGCTGGCCTGTGGCTTAGCCCTCCAAGCAGCCCATGGGCCCTCTGGGCCTGGGCTGCCCCACCCCCCTTGCATCAATGGCTTCGAGACCTGGGCATGGGTCATAGTGGCAGGTGGGCCCACAGTGTCCCAACTCACTCCCAGCAGGTACCACCTGGAGGCTCTGGGAACCGTGACTCAAGCAGGCTCACCGGTCAGCTCCCACACTGACATGCCGGTGCTCAAAGCCATCCCTCCTTCTCCCGCTCCCTTCACAGGGGCCTGGACACTACATCCTGGGCCCGGATCCACGAGAAGCTCCAAAACTTCTCCCACAGCACCCAGGTAGTGGGCAGGGCCTGGCCGGGGCCCCTCCTCACACTATTCCCTAGCTCATGACTTACACACCAACGGCCCCCTTCCCCATGCCAGGCAGAGCTGGAACAGGAGCGGGCACAGCTGCTGGTCCGGGCCACAGTAGCTGAAGAACAACTTTCTGAGCTACAAGAGTACGTAGACCAGCACCTGGGCAGGTAGGCTCTTGGGAAGGTGAGGGGGGTGTGACCTGGGGGTCCTAGTCTGGGTGGGAAGATGTTGGCTGTCCCAGGCACTAGAGGCAGACCCATCCATGGCCAGGGTGACTTAAGCCTGATCCCTCCGAGCAGGTACAAGCAGGAAATCCTGAGGCTGAGAAAGCTGGTGGGTACAAGGGATCCCTGGAAAGTGGGGGCCACACCCCCAGCCAAGCCCCAACATCCACGGACGTGCAGCCACTAGCCAGTCTTCCCAGGAGCACAGAGCACCCTCCTGTGCAGCCAGCGTGGAGCCCTCCTCCCAGCCCTCTGCTAAACAAGTCATGGTGGAATCCACGGAGGTTTTATTGCGTCTGAAGAGTTAGCCAGTCTGAGAAACAGGGGCCCCGGGGACCGAGGTGGAACTGGGTCCTGGGGCAGCCTTGATGGGCACCCCCCAAGAGGAGACAGCCTTCCCAGCCAGCCCACCACCATGGACATCATAGGCCCACACTCGGTCCAGGCCCTCACCCACCACAGCCACAGGCCGCCAGGTGGGGAGGGGGAAGCGTCCAGATACCACTCGGGCGCCTGGGGGCAACTCTGCCTGCAGCTTGTCCTCCAGCAGTGGGAGCTGTGGGAGAGAGCAGCAGGGTAGAGGGGGCCAGGGACAGACAGAAAACAGCTGCCCATACCCAGCCGGTCCAGACCTAGCACCCACCCTGGGCTAGTCCCCAAGCCTCAGCAGCAAACACACTGAGGTGTGGTCTGCACTTCCCAGTGGGGCCAGCAAACTCCAGACCTACCACGCTGGGAGCCAGGAACACAGACACGTTGTGGCAGTCGCTCAGGCTCACCTGCAGGGAGAAGGGGTCAGCTCAGCAGGGAATGGGACCCCAGCCGGAGAGAGGTCTGGTGGGCTTGGGTTCACTGCAGCTTCTGAGTCCCAGCCCACTCAGGTGTCCAGGGGCCCTTAGGGTGCCAGCAGGATGGCCAAACCAGACCCCTAGCATGGAAATCAGGTGTGGAGTCTGCAGGGGTCGGGAACTCTGCAGGTTACCTTCCAGAGGTTCTCACGGCGGTAGCAGACGCTGCCAGCACAACCGGTCCTCCAGGCGTGCAGCCGCGCCAGCGCCACCAGCCACGGGTTTAGCTCGTAGCCCACAGCCGGGCGGAGACCACACCTGTGGGCTGCCAGCACCTGTGGACACCAAGAGCGTGGGGACCAGAATGTGGGAGTGGGCCCCCGTGGGAGGGGGCAGCGAAGGCAGAGACAGACATAGACGCACACGCGCGCCTTACGATCCTGCCGTCGCCGGAACCCAGATCCACCATTTTTCCAGGACGGCCTCGCAGCAGCGACAACACATGCTCCACCTGCCGCGCGCTCGCGCCAACGTAGGGCACCTGGACAAGGAGGTGGGCGGGCAGGGAAGGCTGTCTCCTCTTGGGGGTGTCCACTGGCCACGCCTGCCCTCCTAGAGTCGTCCCGAATCTCCTGGGAGGGGGCCTCCTTTCTTAGTAGACTTTCCTGCCCCAGGTGGAGCAGGTATCAACCCACGCCCCGCCCAGCTTGAGCGGCAGCCTCCCTCCCTCCCCGCCTCGCACCTGCAGCCGCAGCGGCACGCGGCGGAAGCCGGGCTGCAGGACCAGCGCCCACACCGCGTAGGCCGCCAGGCCCGAGCCCGCCGCCAGCTGCAGCAGCTCCAGCGCGCCCGGCCGCTGCTCGCACAGCTCCGTGAGCGCCTCGGCCGGGTCGTCCTGTTCCATGGCTGCGGGGCACGCGGCTCAGGGTCGTCCGCCCCAGGGCCCCTCCCCCGCTCGGGTCCGAGACCCTCACGCCCTGGCCTCTCGGCGGGGACCCGCTGCCCCCTTCCGCCCCGCGCCTTCCAGGCGCCGCCGCGAGACGCCGGAAGTGGCTGGTCCGTCGCGCGTTCCGCTCCGCCCCGGCCCCGGGCCCCTCCCGCAGGTTCCGAGTGAGCCGCGGCCCCGGCTGGCTCTGCCCCACCTTCTGCCCTGAACCTGCGTCGGTCGGCTCCGTCGGCCCCCCCGTGCGGACGGACCGTTACTTTGGGCCTGTCCTGGGCGCCAGGGACCCCTGGGAGGGGACAGCGGGCCCTGCTCTCGTGGAGCGCGCGTCCTGGCGCGGGGACACGCTACACCCGCGACGGCCTCAGGGATGCAACCCGAGGGAACGGGGCTGCGAGTCCACGGCCTGGCCCGGGGGTGGGGTCCCGGCCGGAGAGTCCTGGTCCCAGAACCAGCCGGGGCTTGTGCGGTGCGGCTGAAGCCCAGGGAGCCGGGTCCAGCGCGATAAGAAAGGCGCTCGCCAGGGGCGGGAGGCGCCTGGGCCTGGTCCCAGCCAACCCCACGACTCCGCCTGGGGAGACCCGCGGGGGCTCCACGGACCAGGACGCCTCCAAAGCCAGCCAGACCAGGGGGGACGCCCTTCCGGTTCCCTCCCACAGCTGAAGAGGATTAGGCCAGTAGGCGGGAAATGGATGAAGCTCTGGGGTCCCGAGGAGAGCGGCAGGGAGGAGGGGCTGACAAGCAGAAATTAACAGGCCGCGAGACAGACGCTGGCGCCGGTGAGTGTGGTGAGAGGGGAGCCGGATGTGGCAGGCGGAGGCACTCGACGCTAGCCCAGCCGCGGGGGCGGAAGACAGAGCCCCAGGAGCCGGGAGATCACCTTTCT
The DNA here is from genome assembly GCA_004363605.1 of Indri indri. Taxonomy (NCBI): domain Eukaryota; kingdom Metazoa; phylum Chordata; class Mammalia; order Primates; family Indriidae; genus Indri; species Indri indri. The sequence goes on from RJWJ010003323.1 coordinate 29,979, forward strand.
TCTCCAGAAAACAAAAAAAAATATTGAGGAGCTCCTGGAGGCGACCAAGTGAAGCCGGGAGTGAGGAAGGCAAGTGCAGAGACAGAGCCTTGGGTTAGCGGCTGAGCTATGGCCGCCGCCTCTTGAATGCCAGGGGCTTGCCCATGCACATGGCCTGGTCTGGCTCCTTTGCAGCCACCCATGGCCCTGGTCAGGGATGGAGGCTGCTTCCAGACAGAGTGGGTACGCCCAGGACCACTGCCCTGTCCCGTAAGTGCCGAGTGCCGCACATGCCCACCCGCACATCGGCTCCTGCCTAACCACTCCTGGAAGACAGGTGTCCCTGGGCGGCTCCTTCCCATGCTCTGGGGAGGCGGCCAGCCTCACTCAGCTCAGTGTCCTGTTTTCTGGGGTCTGTGACTGGGCCCTCCCAGGAAAGGAGGGTGTGCACTGAGCGCTAGGCAGGGGTGCCACCCAGCACCCGTTCTTGCCTGTAGCACCACCTGGTACCCAGAAAGCGCTCAATAAAAGCTCGTCTAATGAACGAATGAACCTGACCAGACCTGCCAGTGTGCAAACCCCACGCTTCTCACATTCACACCAAGCACTCTGCTCCTCAGCCTGTGGGCATTCGGCAGCCAGGTGCGTACCTGTGTGAGATGGCACACACCTGGAGTTGTGTCTGATTGACAAGGACCCTCCAGCCAGCTCCTATAGCTCCAGTCCACATGCTCACCCACATCTGTTCCCTGTCTGCCCTCCCACTTCTTTAGCCTGGCCATCAGTCCTCAGGGCAGGCATGAAGCCCCTGACCTGACCTCTGAGACTCATCCTGGAGCACTGTGGGTCACCTGTGGCCCTGCTCGCCACAACCACTTCTGCCTGGGTCCTATGAGAAGGATGCTAGTTGCAAAGCCAGCACTTCTGCCCAGGTGCTGTGGCTCACGCCTGTAATCCTAGCACTCTGGGAGGCTGAGGTAGGAGGGTTGCTTGAAGTCAGGAGATTTAGACCAGCCTGAGCAAGAGCGAGTCCCTGTCTCTACTAAAAATAGAAAAAATTAGCCGGGCATGGTGGCACACCTGTAGTCTCAGCTACTCAGGAGGCTGAGGCAGGAGGATTACCTGAGCCTGGGAGTTAGAGATAGCCGTGAGCTAGGCTGATGCCACTGCACTCTAGCCCAGGCAACAGACTCTGTCCCCCCCCTCCAAAAAAAGCAGCACTTCCTCTGGGAGGGTCTGTGTGTGGGAGGACCAAATTCCTGGGGCAGGTGAGTGGAGGCCAGGATGCACCCAGGGTCCATCCCAAGGCAGCTGCCCAGCGTGTTTCTGAACAGATGGGCTGGGAGGTGGTCCACTGCCACCACTGGCTGTGCCAAGGGGATGGTGCTCTCAGCCCTGGTGGGAAAGCCTCCCCAAGACAGGAGAGGACGAGGAGCAGGAGACACACCGGGTTCCTTCTCCTCTGGCCTGTGGAGATTGGGGGCGGGCGGGGGGGACAGTCCAGGGAGTGGCCCAATTGTTACTGGAGGCTGGTCCAGCTCTTCAATGAGTGTCAATGAAGAGGAGGAAAAAGAAACTGTCTGAGCTCTGAGCCCTCCGTGGTTGGGAGTTTGGGGAAATTAGAGGCAGCAGCAAGGAGCCTTCCGAGGGGCAGGTGGAGGAAACCCAGCAGTGCCTGCCCTCCAGGGTGGCTGCGCCCCCCACCCATCCTTCTGCCAGCCTCCCCCACAGGCGAGCAGTCTGAGTAAAAGGAGCACGCCCCCGTGCATGCGCACCCTCAAGACAACCACCCCAGGAGGGTGCCAGGGCTGCGCTGGATGGGACCCACCAAGTGTCCTCCCAGGGCACGGCACTCACTAGGTGCCTGTGTTGGCCGAATCTGGGGGAAGGACCTTGTTCGTGGGCCCTGCACAGCCGGTCCCTCTTCCAGCCTCGGTTCTTGTCTGAAGATGAGGGCTTCATTTTGTCTGGGCCTGGGCAGGGCCTGTACCCCACCCTGCCCCCTTCCCCAGCAAGGGCAGACAAGCAAGGATGGAGAGCCATCCTTGGCGCTCAGCCCAGGGGTCCCTGGCATTGGAGCCGTGGCGCGCTCTCTCCCAGGAGCGGAGGGGTTGGGGTGAGAGGAATCTGCTCATCAGGGATGGGGAGACCTTGCACACACACCCTCGCCCAGGGCTTTCAGCCCGCAGGCCTCTGGTTTTGTCTGCCCCAAACCTCGCTGGCCCTTTATGTGGCAGAAAGGCCGCGGAGCAAGGCGGAGACAGCAACAATGGGGCCAGTGGCGGGAAACGGTCCTTAGAGACCCCATTGTGCACCCACCCACCGGAATCGGGCAACAAGCAGGACCCCGCGGAGGCGACCCCGCACCCTGCGGGCTCCTCGCCACGTCTGGATGCTCAGCACGTCGCAGGGGCCTGCAGACAGAGGGGCCCATTCTTCCCCCAGGGCAGGATGGGCCGGGATGACTCTACTCAGGGACGGCGAGGGAAGCCGGCGCCCTGCCAGACTGCAACCCCTTCACGCACAGGCCAGGCTCAGAGTTGGGAGGGGCGTCCGCCTGCCCGCACCCCACTCAGCTCGGGCCTTGGGGATTATGCCCCTTTTCCACTCCTGCTGGCACTGGGGGCATATGGGAGCCAGTGACTAAGCCGGGGGCAGCGGGCGAGATCCAGGTGGGATGGGGTGGGCCAGGAGCAGCAGAGCAGAAGCTCCTGCGAGTGTGGGGGGGGTCCCTGCATGCCCCCCAACCTAGCTCAGCCCCTACCCCGGATGTGGGTGTAGCTCCTCCTCACACCCACTCTCTGGCCCACTAGCTGGATGGCTTTAGACAAGCTGCCATTCTGCCCCCCAGCCTCAGTCTCCCCATGTGGAGCAGTGCAGCCAGGCAAGTCCGCAGCTGCTGACATAATCAAGTTCTTATTGCTTATCCCCAACACCTCTGCAGTGGGCACCATGATACCACCTGGGGGCCCCCTCCCCACCCACCCTACCAGCCACTCCCCAGCATCCAACCCCAGAGGAGGGTCCAGCTGGAGGCTACCCCCAGGCCCCTCAGTGCAGTGCCACCTCGCAGGGGTGGAGGTGGGCCACATGGGCAGCTGTGTAGGCACGGCTGAACTCCTGGAATCGGGGGGCACAGCCCAGCCAGGCCTCGCCGAAGCGGCTCCAGCCCATGAACAGGAAGGTGCCTGGGCCAGGGCGGACGCCACAGCGCAGGGGGGTGCGGATAGAAGCCTGCCCCTGGCCCATGGAGCCCCCTGGCTGGAACAGGGGCAGTGTCTGGCGGAGGACACGGGCAGCCAGCACGGTGATGACAGACTCCTGCAGCTCCGTGTCATGGGTGACCCCATGGATGGTCCCATGAATTACTGTAGGGAGACATTGGCCAGGGTGGGCATGCAGGGGAGTGCAGGCTCCAGGCTACCCCTGTGGTGGGGACACTCACCAAAGTCGCTGGTGCATGCGGCCAGGAGGAGCTCAGCATCGCTGCAGGGCCTGCAGGCACCTGGCATGCAGGGAGGTTGTGAGCACAGGCCCTGCACCCTCCGGGCACTACCCAAACCCCCCCAGAGCAGAGGAGGCAGAAGGGAGACCAACAAGCAGACCCTCCTCCAGGGCCTGGTGGTACCTGGCGGTCCCAGGGAGCACCAGAAGTACACAGCACGCGTGCATAACTCTGGGACACCTGTGTGCAGGGCGTGCACCTGCCCACATGCTGTGAGTGTGCAGGCTCAGGCCTGGGGCTGTGCCCAGCAATCGGTGTCCCCGTGCACTCTCGAACACCCATCTGACACACAAAACCCACCTCTGGAACCCCTGTTGGCCTCTCCGAGCTGTCTCCCCGGCCTGAAAACACAGCACAGCTAGGGTGGCAGGAGGTCGGGGAGGGGCTCCCAGGGGCAGGACAGTGAGAGCCCTGTCCCCTGCAGGGTCAGGCTCCAAGATCTAGGAGAGCAAAGAGCTGGGCCTGGTGCCCTGCAGGGAGGAGGGGAGGCATCTCCATGGTGATCGGCTGCACACTGGACTTTTGTTGGTTGGGCTGGGGGAGGGGAGAGGTCACCGCTGGGCCAGGGAGCCCTGGACAGCTTTGGCTACAGGCTTTGATTCCACTCCCACATCCCCTCCCCCAGCCCTTCAGGGCCCAGCGACCCAGAGGTGGTCCTGCCTGGCCTCCCCTTCCTCCCGTTCTGCCAGCGCTTCACTAAGATGAACCAGCGGGAGGGAGGAGGAGAGGACCATTCCGCCCCTACCAACCTGGGACCTGTCCTGGCACCAGGGCTTCCAAGCTGTGTGGCTAGCATATTTGACCCCTGGCCTCAGTTTTGCCTCTGTGCAGTGGGGCGGCAAGACGCATCCACGCCAAGCCCAGGCAAGGTCCAACTGCATGACTGCCACCCGTCCCCACAAGACGCCACTCACCATCCACACCAAGACCGTGGGCCTGCGGAGGCAGCTCTGGACGCCCGTCCTCGCGGAGCTCAAAGCGGAAGGCGGCCACGCGGCGGCTGATGTCCTGGTGCGGCGTGGCCTGCAGGAAGAGGGCCCGGCGCTCGCGGGGACCCCAGCGCACGCAGCGGCCCCCAGCCGGGGCTGGGCCCTCGGCCAGCAGCAGCTCCAGGGCGCCGCCCGCCCGCTCCGCGAAGACCTGGGCGCCCGCGAAGGGCCGCGCCAGCCGTAGGCAGGCGATGCTGGGCCGCGCGCTGGGGTCGGGGCCGCCCAGGGTCAGGCGCAGAGCCCCGGCCGGGTACAGCCACTCGATCGCGCCCTCCGCACAGGCCAGGGCCAGCTGCCCCACGCTGCCAGGCTCCTGGGTCAGGCCGCTAGGAACAGGATGGCGGCGCTGAGGCGGGCAGCCGTGCCCCGGCCCGGCGCAGGCCCCCGTGCCCCCTCCCACAACCACCGACAGCTGCGTCCACTTTGCGGAGGAGGAAACTGAGGCCCAGCGTCCTGCGGCCTCCGCGGGCAGGGGACGGTGCCGGGCAGCGCGCACCCGCCTGCCCCAGTGCGAGCCTCCCGGTCCCACAGGCCCCCCGCCTCCGCGCGGGCCGTACCTGCCCCTCCAGCTGCAGCGGTCCGCCGAGTAGCCGGCGCGGGCGGCGGCCAGGAGGCCACAGCAGAGCGCGCACAGCAGCGCGGGGGGCAGCATGGCGCGGGGCGGGCCGGCTCTCGGGGGTCTGGGGCTTCCGAGCCGCTGCCCCGGCGGGGACCGGGTCGGGGGCAGCGGCCGCCCGGCCCGGCGTCGCCCCCACAGCCCGCGGCTGCTCCGCCCGCCAGCAGCCCCTCGCGGGGCAGCCCCGGAGCGGGCGGGCGGGGGCGGGGCGCGGCCCGGAACTTTCCGCCAATCGCCGTGGCGCCGGCGGGCCGGGCCCGGCGCGCGGCGTGGGGAGGGTCCCGCAGCCGAGCCGGGCCGGGCGGGGGCTCGGCGGCGGCACGGACCGCCGGGTTCTGCCCACCGTCCCCGGCACCCTGGGCCCTTGGGGGTTGGTGTCCACCGCCTGGGGTGGCCTTGCCACTTCCCCCGATTGGGCAGGGGCGACTGGCGCTTTTCAAGAGCCGGACCTGGGCCCCTTGTCCGCATCCCTCCCACCCAAGTCTCGCCGAGCCCTCCGCAAGAGGCGGCCTCCCCAGCGGAGAGGGGTCATTGCTCCTGTGCTGAGGGCTGGGCCAGGCCTGGGTTGGAGCCTGCCACGGATGGGGCCGCCTGGCCAGGGTAAGACCCTTTGTGCAACACCCTTCCTCACGCCTGGGCTGCCCTTGTGGCTGCAGGGCGGATGATGCCACGGAGGCGCTCTGCGGGAGCCGCGGGCACCCTGGCAGGCCCTGCTGCACGAGAGGCGGGCGACTCTCAGAGATGCTCCCACAGAGCCGGTGCTTCTCTGCAGCCAGCACCTCTGAGTTTGGCCGAGGGGAGGGTGTGGGAGTGGTGTCTGGGTGGAGATGGGGAGAGGTGGGGAGAATGGACAGCCTTGGTCAAGGCCCTGTTGGCAACCTGGTGAGGCCCCAGCACATGCGGTGGGGGCGGGTGGGGGCACAGCTCAGGTCACAAAAGGCCTAAGGCACAAAGCAAGGGTCCAACACACACCGAACCTGTTTGGATCACTGGTAGCTTTAGTGAGGTCTGCAGGAACCAGCACAGACTGTGAGCAGCCTGTGGGTGTGACCACTCCGCTTCCGGCCCCTCCAGCCCTCCTGCTGCCCTGGGCCGGACGCTGTGGTGAACAGATGAGGAGGCCCCGGGGGCAGGAGACTGGATTCCACTGCCAGACCCAGGAGGGGCAAGGTGGGGCTCGGGGCCAGGCTCACCACAGCCAAAAGGTGGAAGCAGCCCAAGCACCTGTCAGGGGTGAACGGAAAAGAGTCTGTCCTCACAGTGGGTCACGATTCAGCCCTAAGAAGAATGAAGTTCTGGCACCTGCTACAGTGTGGATGGATCTTGAGGACAGAGGCTCTGTGAAATTAGCCAGTCACAAAAAGAGGAATACCGCTCGCTCCCCTCACATGTGGTCCCTCCAGTTGTCAGATTCCTGCAGGCAGAAAGAGTGCGACGTGGTTGCCAGGGCCTGGGGTGGATGGGGCGTTAGTGGTTATGGGTGCAGTTTCAGTTTGGAAGAACATTCTGGAGATCGATTACATAACAATGTGAATGTACTTAACGCTACTGAACTGTACACTTAAAAACAGTTAAAATGGTAAACTTTATTACCTGTATTTTACCATAATTAAAAAAGAAAGGGGTAGACTCGGCCTGGGGTTGGGCATGTAGCAGGCAAATGAGGCCCTCGCAGAGGGAAGGGAGAGGGCACCCAGGTCAGCTGCCACAGCAGCCGCCCTGGAGGTGGTAGGGCTAACCCTAACCCCAACACCAACCCCAACCCCAACCCTAACCGCAATCCCAACCCCAACCCTAACCCCAACCCCAACCCTAACCCAGCCCAGGCCTCTGAGGCCGACAGTGGGCTCCGGGCACCCTCTGGTGGTGGTGTGAGGAGTCAGACTTGCCGAATTCCCACCCCAGCCCTCCCCCAGAGGGGCTGGTGCCTTGTGAGTTCTAGGGAGGGGTTGGGGAGTGACCTGGTCTGGAAGGGGCCCTGAGCTGTCTCCACAATGCGGGGCTCCCTGCCCCCTTCCCCAGCCTTGTCTTTGAGGCTGTCACCTACAGGAGAAGACCTGGAGAGAGGCCGCTTCTCGCAGCTACTGGCCCCACTCAGGGGAGAACCTGGGTGTCATTAGCCTTTGGGGCTCTGCTGCCCATGGGACAGAGAGCCCAGAAGGCCATGTCTGGCTTTGGTGGTTATGGACCCAGGACCCGAGACACCTGGTGCAGGTGCTCAGTAAATAGCTGGAGAATGAATGAGTGAATGGATGAATGAAAGAATGAAAAACACCCCAAACCTCAGGTACCTCCTGGCTGCCTCTGCCCCTTGGGGGGGGCCCTCAAGGGCCCTCATCTCCAGACTCTCCAGTGCCCTGAAACACCAAAAGGGGCCTTTCTCCATTCCCACCCCAGTCAGAACAATAATGAGAGCAGGCCAGGCATAGTGGCTCACACCTACAATCCCAGCACTCTGGGAGGCCAAGGCAGGAGGGTCACTTGAGCTCAGGAGTTCGAGACCAGCCTGAGCAAGAGCGAGACCCTGTCTCTATGAAAAAAAGAGAAAGAAAGAAAGAAAAACAGAAAACTTAGCCAGGTGTGGTGGCACCTATAGTCCCAACTACTCCAAAGGCTAAGGCAGGCAGATCACTTGAGCCCAGGAGTTTGCAGTGAGCGATGATGACGCCACTACACTCTACCCAGGGTGAGAAAGTGAGACTCTGTCTTTTAAAAAGAAAGAAGGAGAGAGCAGGGAACTTCCTGCAGGGTATGCATCGGGAAGTTGGAGCATGGTGCCCAGGAAAGTGCAGGGACCAAATTGCTGCTCTGCCCGGCCTTGGTCAAGCGAACACACACCCTCCCAAAGCCCCTCAGCCCAAAGAGCCAAGGAGGGGTGGCCGGCAGAGAGGCTGTCCTGAAATCTGAGACCTGGTTTCTGCTCCTGGCTTCCCCAGAGGGGACTTGGAGGTGCTGAGAGTGGAGGAAAAGGATACCTCGGTCACTGCCACATGCTGTCACCCCACAGGCTGCCCACCCCCAGCCATTGCACTGTCCCTCCAAAACACAGGTCCTGGCTTTCCAAGAGCACTGATGCTGCGTCCACAGTGAGCTGGTCCTGCGCAGTGCCTGGCACGGGCAGCTCCTTGTCCAACAGGGGAGCAACTGCAGACAGGTGGTTGTCCCCTTGGTTGAAGGGCGTCCGGACAGGGAAGCCACAGTGCCGGGGGCACACAGGAGAGGCCCTCATCACCACGGTGGGGACTGGGCTGGTCTGGCCTAGAACACCAAGGCTGGGCAGAGTTGCTGGGTAGGAGGGCAGGAGAAGAGCCCCAGGCCCAGGGAACAGAGGGGCAAAGGCCCCAAGGCAGATGGAGCTTTGAGCAAACCAGGAGCCACAAGAGATAGACACTGGAGGATGGGGGCAGGGCCGGCCCCCGCCCGGAGCCCGCTGACTCTGGGGGTGTTTGGCCTGGAGGTGCCAGTGAACAGAGTGCCTGAGGAAACAGTGAGAAAGACCGGAGAGAAGATCAGGTCTCTCACTTCCGCAAGACCCACCCACCCCGCCTGGGTCTCCAATTTCACCGGCAGCGGGTGGTGCAAGGGAGAGGTGTGGGCCGACTCCAGGCTGGCCCCACCTGTGCCCCCAGCTCAGCCTTTAGCCTTCCAGAGCTCTGCAGCCAGGACTGGCCAAATGTGCCACTCTGCTGACTGAGGCAGAGGGCTGCACCCCTGCTGGGGCTGGGGGCTGGGAATGGTGGGGACAGTTCCCACCACTGACGGGTAAGGGGCTGCCAGGAGCCCAGCAGACCCTGGGCCACCCAGGAACATGCTCCAACAGTGAGCTCTGGCCTGGGTCTCTCGCCCAGCTTGACCTATGGAGCCTCAGGGTGCTCCCGGACCCCATCAGGGACACGGTCTTTGCTCCCAGGCAACCTGTGCAACCTCTGGTTCACCTCCACCTCCACCTGCCCTCCTCCCACTCCCACCCCCACAGGATCTGGCCTCACCCACCTGCGGGCCCGCGCCTCGGGGTGAGGCAGCAGGGTTCCTATCTTGGGGATGTTTTTCTCCCTTTGCTGAGAAATCCACCCCCCCACACCTCGCATCTCCTCAAGGAGCCAAAAATGCAGCTGCCGATTGATTTACTGCTGGGCTAAAAATAACCGCCAGGCTCCAGCCAGGGCCCGGGAAAATATCCCATTGCTAGGAGACAACCGTTACTGGGAGACCGCTATTGCTAGGCGACGTGTGTTGCCGTGGTGACAGCTGGGCCCTGAGTCATCCTCAGCTGTGACGGGGGTGGGCCAGGCAGGGAGCAGAGGCCAGAGGGCACTGGACAGAACCTGCCACCCATGGCCCCCTCTGCCCCCATGGGCACCTCATTCTGGCCTCTGAGTGGCCAGGACTGCCAAACACACCTGCAGCCGCTGCCCCCACGGGCTGTCCCGGGCACTATCCAGCCTCTGCCGCTGGGCAGAGGGTCTGTCTAGCCCCAGACGAGTCACTTTGCTCTTGAGTATGGGGCTCTCACGGCTGGTGTTGTGCTGAGGCCTTCAGGCATCCTCCGTTAGGCCCCGGACCCAGTTCCCAGGAGGGGCTCAGTCAGGGGAAATGCTTACCCAAGGCCCTGCCCGAGAGGATCTGGCCCACGTACCTGTGCAGAGCCCCCAGGGAAATGCCTGAGGACCTCCTGTGATGAGCCCCAGAGCCCTGTGGGGTGACCTCTACCTGATGTGACCCTGGCTGCCCCTCATAGCCCAAGAGTCTCAGGGTGAGAGGTGCCAGTGGCCTCTGGTCCTCAGTCCCCCATGACTCCAGAGCTGGAACCCCCGAGCAGCCTGGACAGGAGACTCCTCCATGCTCAGGCAAGGGGTGGCCCAGGTGAGGTGCGCTCCAGGTGAGGTGTGCTCCAGGTGAAAGGTGCTCCAGGTGAGAGGTGCTCCAGGTGAGAGGTGCTCCAGGTGAGGTGTGCTCCAAGTGCCTTTGGGAGCCGAGGCCACACACCCTCCCATGTCAGTCCCCAGGAGTGATGAGGGCAGTGGTGTCCCCACTGAGCCAGGCCTGGGCAGTACCCCACATCCTCCAGAGGAGACGAGTCTGAGCAGCCCAACTTTGCCCGGACCTTGCCTCTCTAGGGACACAAGCTGTCTCCAAAGGCATCTTCCAAAATGGGGCCCGTCCCCCACAGAAGGTGGCTCAGTGCTGGTGCCAGTGACCGCTCATGCTTGCTCGTTTGCGCCCTTCCTCATCCACTTCATTTTTTGAGCACCTGTGAGGTGCTGAGTCCCAGGCTAGGTGCCCAGGGATGGGTGGGGGGAAGGGAGACCCTACCCTGGCCCTCAGGGGGTGCGGTCAGCCAACAGCTGACTCAAATGCACAGCAGATAACAGGCGGACCCCAGCTGAGAAGGGGAGGTCCTTGGCGCCTGAGAGGTGAGGACTCGGGTTTGTGGCCCTGTCCACCTGGAAGGAAGGCTCCTAGGGGAAAATACACTAGCCAAGATCTGAGGCACAAGTAGAGTGACCAGGTGCAGGTGGCAAAGGGGCGCTCCAGGTGAGGGGCCAGGTGAGAGGGTTGCTCCAGAAGAGGGTGCTCCAAGTGAGGGGTACTCCAGGTGTGGGGTGCTCCAGGTGAAGGTGCTCCAGGTGAGGGAGGAGGCACCCACCTGGCCCTGGAGGAAGGCAATGCCGCTGAAGCTCCAAGAGCAAGGGGCAGATATGGGGTGAAGGTGTGCCCAGCAGTGCCAGGCACTCAGGCCTGTGCAGACTGCAGCAAAGAGGGGACAGAGCCCTGGGAGGGACAGGACCATGTCTGCGTTGTAAAATGAACCCCTGCTCCCCAGGGAGAACAGGTGTTGGAATTGGGGTGGAGAGAACAGTGTGGAGGTAGCTGCCCACAGCCGTGGGGAGAGAGACACAGGTGCCTGGCACAGGGAGGACTGACGGGGAGGGAAGCAGGTGGACCCACAGGCATGGAGGGGGCAAAAGAGGCCTCTACAACAGCATCTCCCTGTTCCTCTGGGTGGGAGGAACGCTGCTCTTCTGCAAAGGCAGAGCTGGCTTCTCAGGGCCCCGGCCAGGGTTGCATGACCCAAATGCCATTGGGTGTCATGGTGTCCCCCACCCTCACCCTATGCACCCTGAGACTCAGCACAGCTTGCTCTCTGCCTGAGGCCCTGGCACCTGCTAAGGGGCAAGAGCCCCCAGAGCATGAAGTGACACCCTCCCCCAGTCATGGAGGAGGTAGAAGCTGCTGCCGGAAGGCCAGCCTACCAGACCCACGTACCAGACATGACAGGACAGGTTAGACGGCCACCCTCCTGTCATCCCAACTGTCTTCTCAGGGGTCCTCCTGTCTGCCGCACTCCAAGCCACCCTCTTTCATTAGTGTCAGGGCACAGGAGCAAGACATGAGTCTCCGGTCCCTGCCATGCAGAAGAGCTGTGCGGACCCCAGCTGCTGCAGGCTGGAACCAGAGCCCCCCCCAGCAAGAACAGCACTCTCCCCAGAGCAGCGGGGGTCCAGCCAGCCTGGCTTCCCCTTCCTGCTGCTGCTCCCAGGACTCACATCAGCCCCGTGGGGCCCTGCCTCCCATCGAGACGCCAGGCACGCACACCAGCTGCTCTCATTTCTATTAAGACTTGAGGAGGCTCACTCAGCCCTGTGACTGTTCCCTGATGCAAAGACCCCACTCTTCTCTCCCCACACCTGGTCCCTCCACCGTCCCTGCTCCCAAGAGACCCCAGGATGGGGCACTGTAGCCTCCATCTTCCTGCCCTGAGCCTGGGTCTCAAGTAGCCCTCACATGTCCTTCACAGGACCCACCACGCCACCGCCTGCCCTGGGCCGCAGTGAGCTACTACCCCCGGCCTCCAGGTTATTCCAGAGGGAACTCGCCAGGTTCCTTAAGGCCTCCGCACCTTTGCACACCCCCTGCCAAGCTGCCCTCCCTCTGACCGGCGGGGTCTCAGCTCCAGTGTGACAGACACGCTCAAGAGCCTCCACCACCGCACCCGAGAGGTCACCATCACGAGCCCTCTCCTCTCGCACTTTCATTGACACTCTGAAATTGTCTATTTAGTCCCTGGTTTTCAGCTCTGCAGGTGTGCGAGTGTCTCCGCTGAGGGGGTTCCCTGACCTGGCAGGCAGTGCGCAGGGGATATGAGGGCGCGGCGGGAGGGTCCCAGGGGGTGGTGGTCAGACCAGCCCTCCTTCTCTGGGCCGGGCCTCCCCTTCCTCGCCCCCGGAAGGTGGTGCCCTGGGCCAGCACGCACGGGGCGGCCCCACCCCCAAAGGAACCTGCGCCCCTGGGCCGACCGCACGCTCTCGGCACTCAAGTGGCCTCCGCTTGGCACAGGCGGGCCCGCCGGAGCCGGCCGTCCAGCCTCGCGCCCTCCCCGACCCGCCGCGCGCCGGGGTTTGTTATTGTGCGGGTGCCCGCGGCGGAGGCGGCGGGGGCGCGTGCCCGTGGGTGCCGCGCCGGGAGCGCGCTGCGCGCGCGGGGCGGGGGCGAGGCGCGGCATCCTCAGCGCCCCCGCCCGGGCTCGCGGTCCCGGATTGGCTCCCGACGCCGGGAGCGCGCGAGGGCGCGGCGCTCAGGGCCGGGCGGGGGGCGCGCGCTGCGCCGGCGGCGGCGGCGGCGGAGCGCCGGGAGGAGGGCAGGGGAGGGAGGAGGCGCCCGCCCGGCTCCCTGCAAAGCGGCCTTATTTATCTGGGTGCAGCCTCAGCCTCCCCGGTGGGAGGATCGGGGCGGCCGCTCTTCTCCCACCGGGGAACTCCTCTGCAGGCGCGGCCGAGGGGGCCCGGCCAGGCCAGGACGCGGGGCGCGGCCGGGCCCTGCCGGCCAGTCCAGCACCTCGACGGCCTCCGCGCTCGCCGGCACCCTAGTAGGGCTCCCCATGACGGGAGGTCGCCCGGTGGACAGCGTGGCATGAGCCAGGAGCCCGGGCCGAGGTAAGGTGTGTGCGCGGGGCCAGGCTGCGGGGCTGGGGGGCCAGGCCAGGCCACCGCGGCGGCCACAATGAGGAGGGGCGGGGAGGGGGCTTGGTTCCGCGCCGCCGCCGCCGCCGCCCGGAAAGGGCTTACGTAATGGCAGCCCCTTCCCCACCTCTCCCTGCGGCCACTGGGCCTCGGGCCCTGCCAGGCCTTCCCGCAGCCCCTCATCCCGGTGGCTTCCCACCGACAGCCCTGCCAGGCAGTGGGTCCTTAATTGCAGGCCCTCCAGCCCCCACCCTGCCTGGCTGAGCCCTGCTGGGCTCAGGGCTCTCCCGCCCCACCTCCGTGAGCACCTGGACCTATGTGACAGGTGTTAGATGCAGTTAAACTCCAGGAGGAACCATGTGGATGTGTGGCCTGGGGGCTGGTCCTCCCTGGACACCTTCTGGACATGAGGCCTGAAAGAGCTGCCACCCCCGGGAGGAAGAGGGGAGGGGAGGGGCTGGCACCGTCCGGGTTCTGGAGGAGGAACCAGGCCTTGGCCAAGGCTGGAGAGCCGCAGAAGGGAAACTGGGCATCCTGAGGCTTGCTGGGGAGGGGTCCTGCGTCCTCCTGGGAGTTGGGTGGGCAGGTACAGTTCCACACCCATCACCCCAGAAGGAGGGATGGCCCTGCTGTTGTAGGAGCCCACGGCCCAGCAGCCACTTCTCCTGGCCCCTCCCGGCCTCCTCACGGCAGCCTGACCTCCGCAGGAAGAGCAGATGGCTGTTGCCGCTTCACCGGCCCCCTCCCTCAGTCCCTCCCCCACGCCCGCCTCAACCCAGGGCCCTCTGACCAGGCTTCACTCAGGCCTTCCTGGTGCCCAGTTGCAGACAGGGCCCTCTCTCTCTGCCCACCCCTTCAACAGGGTGCTGGACAGCAGCCTCAGAGCAGAAGGCCTGGGCTGGGCCGTGAGACTGAGGGGTTGGGGTGACCCAGGCCAGGGCAGAAGCCTGATGGAACCTGGCTCACCTGGCTAGAGGTGGACACAGTGGGACTGGGGCCACCTAGAGGATAGGGAAGTTCATGGCCCAGGTGTAAACACGAGCAGTGCAGGGGACCCCAGGACTGGGCCCCAGTGCCTGCTGCCTCCTGGCTCTCCTACCCTGGCCAGGCCTGTGAGCTCGTGACCTCAGTGCTGGGGGCCTTCGTGGGACAGACTCACCCCTCCAGCACCACCCACTTCTAGGGCACCTGAGTGAGTCCTGTCTCCCAAGGATGACAAGGAAACCTGTGGGTGGGAGGGACCTGGGGCCACCCTGCCCAGAGGCGGAGGATGGAGCACCATGGCTGGCGCTGCAGACCCCGTCTCCTCCAGTGTCAGCTCTCGCTGCTGTGCTCCAAGGGCTGGAGGGCGGGTGGGGGTGGCAGCAGAGGAAGCTCTGGGTGAGACGGTGTCACCAAGACTTCCCCACCAGTGGCTTGGGAAGGGGCAGCAGCCAGGCCAGCTGTCGGGGGCAGGAGAGTGCAGGCCCCACTCCCTCGCTTGGCAGGAGAGAGGGGGAGGGTTGAGGCAGCTGCCCAGAGCAGCGGGCACTCTGAGCCCAGGCCTAGGTCTTGATAGGGCTCATGTTCTTCAGAGCAGGGGTCCGAGATGAGGCCTGGAGGCCAGTGTCCACCCCGTAAGGTGCCCCGTTCCACATGGCTGAGCTGCCCTGAGCTTGGACACAGGGCCTCAGTCTGCTGGAGCATCTCTTGAGGCCACGTGCCCTGGGCCAAGGGTCTCCCCTCCCCAGAGCCCCTGGTACACCCCCAGAAGCATCTCGAGCTACGGGTGGGAGAGAAGTGCTGCTGCTATGCCACGTGCTGAGCACCAGGGACACGGATGTGCCTGAGTCACGGGGCTGCCACAGAGTGTGTCAGCCGCTCCGTGTCCCCAATCCCCAGCTACCCTGGCTGTCACCCCAGTCCTTGGGGCTGCCATTGCGGACAGAGCCTGATGTGAGTGCTTCTGGCTGCCGTGCCCTGCCCAGCTCCTCAGCAGGCAGGAGGAGCTGGTCAGTGCAGTCCTGTGGAACCCAGCCCCCAGCGCCCAGGGTAGGCTGTGTCTTGGCTCGCTGCTCAGAGAGATGGGGGCGTGAGAGATGGGGGAAGACACCTTCGAACTGGGGATGATGAGGCGTGAGGGCATTTCCGGGCACCCTTCCAAAAGAAGGGCGTCCCAGTGGTGGGCACACAGTTTGCACCCTACGGAAGAAGAGCAGGGCCACGGCAGGGATTTCGCAGGGCGAGGGCAGTGCTCAGAGAGACCACCAGTCTGGGCCCCAGCCAGGAGGACGCCGGGATCCAGTGGGGCAGAGCAGGGCAGAGCAAGTAGCCACAGGAGGTGCACCTACCGGGCACGCTGCCCTCCGGATCACTGCGCCCGGCCTGGGCGTTGCGAATCAGAGAGCCAGGTGTCTGGGGTTCGACCCTGGCTTTGTGCATCTTCCAGAAAATCACTTTTAGCTTCGCTGCCCACTCCTGCTCAGGCAGCGTGCGAAGGGCCCAGGCCAGTGATGGGGGCCATGGTGCTGGGAAGAGCAGGGCAGGAACACCACTTCCTTCCCTCCCAGTGGCGCCTGTCCCCTTCCCCTAGGCCAGGCCGGGCTATGGGAGACAGGTGGCTGGCCAGCTTCCTCAGCCCTGCAGTTGCTGAGGGGTCACTCAGCTAAAGAGGAGATGTGAGCCGTCCTCTTCCAGAGGGTCTGTGTGTTCCAAGGCCCACCCCAGCCCTAGGGACTTGGGAGCCCTCTCAGTGACTCTGGGACCAACCCAGTGGCCTCTCTCCCCAGTGGACATGGCCACTGGCACAAGTGACATAAACATCTTGGGTTGTGCCTCCCCACTGACCAACCTCCTCTGAACTCTGACCTGTCCTCCATCAAGCCTCTGGCAGCTACTAATGGGGCTGCATTCCTCATTCATTCATTCATTCATTTATTCAGCAAGCACTCAGAGGCCACACAGCCATGGTGCCACCTGTCCTCAAGGAGTCCCCAGGCCAGGAGGTGAGGCAGACAGGTAGACAGTTGTGACAACCCACAGGAGGAGTGAGACTCTGGAGATGCCTTCTCAAATGTCAGGGGTCCCGATGGGGCTGGGGGCAGTGCTCATGCCAAGGGCTGAAGGGTGGAGGAGAGGGGCCTTGTGAACAAGCAGGCAGAGGGTAGGAGGGGACAAGGGACAGTGGTCTGCTGGACTGCGTGGTCAGGGCTGGGGAGGGGCTAGAGGTGGGGCTCTCAGCGCCCAGTGGCTTGACTTGCAGAAGAGGCAGCTCCTCCTGGGGCCCCAGCAGGTCACTGTGAACTGGCAGCCGCCAAGTGCTGGGGTCCCCTGTGCTCCTCAGGCTCACTCTGGCCGTCTCCCTAGTGGCCCCCTGACCCAGCTCTGGCCCAGGCTGATGAGAAGCTGACTGAGGCAGTGGCCACTGCGTCCCTCCTTCCCTTGGGGGGAGCCCAGGAACCTCGAACTCCTCCGCAGCCTATCCCAGAAGGAGTCTCCCCTCAAATTCTCCTCCAAACTGAGACACGGCACGCCGAGAGCTGAGGCTGGGAAGGTGCACTCCCGGCCATCTTTTTAAAAGCCTCTTTCCCCAGTATTAGTTCTTGAGGTCCTTGTCCCTAAAGGGAGAGGCAGTGCCAAGAAGCCTGACGGCTGTCCCTACCCCCTCCTGGCAGGAAACTCCAGGCAGGTCCTCTGACCCCACTGCGGGGGACGAGGGCAGTCACGGGTGCCAAGGAGGGGGTGGGCTCTGCATGCCAGGGGAGCCAGCACCTTGGAGTCCAGCTGGCTGGGCAGGTGGGGCCAGGCCAGGTGGAGGGGCCTGTCTAGCTCCTCAGGGACCTCCTGCCCCTGTGAGCTCTGCTTTCTCCCCCAGCACCAGTGCCTGGGCCACGGTGTGGCTGCTTCATTTCTGAGCTATGGGGTGGGGGCTTCTCAGGCTGGGTTAGGCCAGGAGTGTGAGGAGCAGCTGGGGCCCAGCAGGACAGTGGACACAGGTTGGGGACCAGCAGGGCTGCCTCTGTGGAAATGCAGCTCTGGCCAAGGGCATGGCGGGAGGGCTGACCGCAGGCAGGCGGTGCCTTCTGGCTGCAGATGGGGGTGTGGGATGAGGGGCAGTGGGCACCCCGGGGCTGCCCACAGCCCTGCCAGCCTGTCCCCATCTCCTGCAGGCTCTCAAAGCTGGACTTCTTTTTGCAGCCCGACCCTGAGACCGGGAGGGTGGGATGGGCCTATGGGCGCCGGCACGTGTGACCCCGCGGAGGGCCGGGGCATCCACGTGCACACCCGTGGCTGGGAGCGTTTTCAGCCTAAATCGGCACCGCTCTCGGATTATTTCTCCCCAGGCGCCGCCTCCGCGGCGTCCTCCGGATCCTGGCCGGGCGGGCTGCTCTCCCCTCCCCGCTTCCCGCCTCCGGGGCCCCCTCCCTGCTGAGCTGGGTTTGCAGGGCAGTCCCCACACCCACCCCACCAGCCGCGTGCCGTCAGCGGTGGACCCGCCGGCACCGAGCGCGCCGCTGTCCATGGTGCTGGCGCTGGGTGGCCTGGGCGCACAGAGGCCGGCGGGCAGGCGGTGCAATCGCTTTGGGGACACCGACAGCCTCCCTCGCGCTAGGAGTCCCAGCAGTCGCGGACCTCATGGTGTCCCCTCAGGGCCGCCGCTGTCCCACGATGGCCAACAGTGGCCACCCCGCCACACACACACGCAGCTGCCTTGACGTCGAAATACATGATTAACTCTCAAATGCTGTTATGTCATGTCAGCCAGTGTGAGGCTGCAGTTACATGGCCCTGAGCACGTGCAAAGGGACAACCTAGGGGTGGGTGCCTCCTCCGGGAAGGGCCTGGCCCCAGACGACACCTTTGGGGAGGGGCAGATGGCACACAGGCCTGGGGCAGACTGCTGGCAGCAGGGGGCTTGCGGCTGCCAGGGCAGGCAGGCTGCTGGACCCCGCACTGAGTTGGCAGCCACAAGGGCTGGTGAGACCCGCGAGTGCCGGCCCAGGTCTGCACCCTCCCAGGTGTCACGGAGGGGTGGCAAAGCCTGCCCTGCTGCAGCCTGGAAGCCCATGGGGGCAGGAGTGCTGGAAGAGCAGGGCAGGGCCCCCCACTTCCCTCCCTCCCGGGGGCTCCCATCCTCCTCTCCTCCAGTCTGGCCAGATTACAGGGCTGGGCTGCCAGCTTCCTCAGCCCTGTAGCTCCAGAAGTGGGACTCAGCCAAGAAGGAGACATGGGCCATTCTCTTCCTGAGGGTCTGTATACTCCACAGCCCACCCCGAGAGATTGTGGGGCAGGAAGGTAAGATCTGCACGTAGGCTCCAGGCTCAGCCCTGGGTCACCTACAGACCAGGGAAGGTGGCTCCACTTAGCCCTCAGGTCTGGCCATGGGCTTGGAAGTCCCCTCCATGTCCCCGCCCAAGCCCTCACGGAGAGCCACGCACTGTGTGCGGCCCCTTTGACACATTGTCCCGAGGGAGTGGGGACTGTCTCCTCCTCAGGCTTTAAGGTGAGGAAACTGAGGCTCAAAGAAGGGGAGTGCCTTGCCAAGACCACACAGCTGGGGTGGGGCCTGTTTCAAGTCCAGGGTGTGTGGCCCCCAGAGCCCGTATGGGTGAGATTCTGGGTGCTGCGTGCAGGGGTGGAGGTGGGCAGGAGATCTGGAACGGTGGCGCTGTGGGCATCCCACTGCCCCTCCCTTCCATGGCTGTCTGTGCCCGGGCCCTCTGCCGCCACTCACAGACGGGCGGCCTGAGAAGGGGAGCTGGGGGGTGGTCTCAGCACCCCATGGTGGGATGACCCTGGCCTGAGAAGAGCCTTCTATGTGGCCTTCCTCAGCTAGCTCTGGTCCAAACTTTGGCTCCACTACTTAACTGGCCATGGCCTCAGGCAAGCAGTTCACCTAGCCTCAGCCTCAGCTTCCTCATCTGTACAGTGGGGTACAGTCGTTACAGCATCATCCTCATTGGGTTGGGCACAGCATTAAAGAGACAATATTTGTCCAAGGTTCACCATGCTGGTAACCTGAGAAGACACCTGTCCTTTCTTTGGGGAGCTGCTGAGCCACAGACCCTCCTGTAGGTGTTGAGATTCTTGGAAGCTGGTGCTTGAGTCTCAGTCAAGGCACCAGAGCCACTCCAGAGAGCTGTGCTGGCACCCTGTAGGAGTGGGGCCAGAGACTGCCCCAAACACCTTCCTTCAGTCCCCCACCCCTGCCCAGGGGAGCTGGGCCCGGTGGGCACTGACTGGGCATCGGAGCAGCAGAAGTGAAGGGAGACGTCCACTTCCCTTTTCCCATCTGTAAAATGGGAATCCTCATACCGAAGTGTTGGAAAGTGTCCGTGAGCAGTGCAGGTTGAGCTGTTTATAGGGGCTGCGCAGTGAGTGCCATGGCCATAGTTGGCCTGCCCTCTGCGGCTCACAGCCAGAGAAGGAGAGGCATGAACTCAGATCCTCCCTGTCAGGTGGTGCTGGGAGAGCCGTGGGAGGGTGCCCAGGGGAGGTAGGGAGCCCTGCTGCACCCAGCCCTCCTGAGAGAGCAGCAGACTCACTTCCCCCTCCTGGTCCCCGTCTGCAGAGTGTGCAAGGAAGATGTCGAGCCCGGGCATCAACGGCGACCCCAAGCCTCCATGCTTGCCTCGAAATGGCCTGGTGAAGCTGCCCGGCCAGCCCAATGGCCTGGGTGCAGCCAGCATCACCAAGGGCACCCCAGCTGTCAAGAACCGCCCCTGCCAGCCACCGCCGCCACCCAGCCTCCCACCACCCAGCCTGGCTGCTCCACTGTCCCGGGCTGCCCTGGCTGGGGGCCCATGTCCCCCAGCAGGTGGACCGGCCTCAGCTCTGACGCCTGGGCCCCCAGCAGAGCGGCCGCCGCTGGCCACAGATGAGAAGATCCTCAGTGGCCTATTCTGGTATTTCTCAGCATGCGAGAAGTGCGTGCTGGCACAGGTGTGCAAAGCCTGGCGGCGTGTGCTCTACCAGCCCAAGTTCTGGGCAGGCCTCACGCCAGTGCTGCATGCCAAGGAGCTCTACAACGTGCTGCCAGGCGGTGAGAAGGAGTTCGTGAACCTGCAGGGCTTTGCTGCAAGAGGCTTTGAGGGCTTCTGTCTGGTCGGCGTCTCGGACCTAGACATCTGTGAGTTCATCGACAACTACGCACTCTCCAAGAAGGGCGTCAAGGCCATGAGCCTCAAGCGCTCCACCATCACGGACGCGGGCCTAGAGGTGTGCCCCCCAACTGGCCTCAAGTGGACAGGGTGGGGGGCAGGGCAAGGCAGCAGTGTGTGGGTGTGGGAGAGCCTGGGGGCCCCCAGAGGAAGCTCAGGCACAAAGAGCAAAGTGGCTGAGTGTGGGTGCCCCGAGGACCATTGTGGTTGGGGGGCCTAGTGCCAAGTGAAAATGGGGGTCTTTTCAAAAATGATTGAGTTTCAAGACGGAGACAGCAGAGCAGTCAAATCCGGGTCCCTGCCTGCCCATGAAACTGGCTTTGGGCGGGGAGGATGCTGGGGAGGTGAGGGCAGCTGTGGAAGGGTGCCCAGGAGCAAAGGTCAGAGCGGCTGCACAGCCAGCTCCATCCCCACGACCTGGACTCTAGTTATAACCGTCAAACCAGCTGCTCTAAGCACCTGCTCTGGCCAGGCCCTGGGCTCCCAGGGCCCCTGAGCCACCCTCCTCTTTTGAAATGTCCAAGTGTAACGAACTGTAAAGTGTACTCCTCGGAGCTGGCCTTGATGCATGTTTGCACAAGAGACCACTTCCTCCCTCCCCAATCCTCCCCACACCCTGCTAGGAGGGGTGCATGGGGCGGGGTCTGAGGCCGGGCGCCCCCTGACCCCGGCATGCCCCGCAGGTTATGCTGGAGCAGATGCAGGGCGTGGTGCGTCTGGAGCTGTCAGGCTGCAACGACTTCACGGAGGCCGGGCTGTGGTCCAGCCTCAGCGCGCGCATCACCTCGCTGAGCGTGAGCGACTGCATCAACGTGGCGGACGACGCCATCGCGGCCATCTCGCAGCTGCTGCCCAACCTGGCCGAGCTGAGCCTGCAGGCCTATCACGTGACGGACACGGCGCTGGCCTACTTCACGGCGCGCCAGGGCCACAGCACGCACACACTGCGTCTGCTCTCCTGCTGGGAGATCACCAACCACGGCGTGGTCAACGTGGTGCACAGCCTGCCCAACCTCACCGCCCTCAGCCTCTCGGGCTGCTCCAAGGTCACGGACGACGGCGTCGAGCTCGTGGCCGAGAACCTGCGCAAGCTGCGCAGCCTCGACCTCTCTTGGTGCCCGCGCATCACGGACATGGCGCTCGAGTACGTGGCCTGCGACCTGCACCGCCTGGAGGAGCTCGTGCTCGACAGGTGTGCGCCTCCGCACCCGCGGCGAGTTAGCGTTAGGGTTAGAGTGGGCGGGGTCGTCGTCAGGCGGGGCGGGGCGAGGGGCTTAGCTTGAGCAGCGCTACCGCAAAGATGGGCTGAGCCCCTGTAAGCGGAGTGCCCAGAGAGCGGGCGGAAGTACGGCGTGGTGGCGAACGGGGGGCCTTTGGAGCGGGTGATATCACGGAAGGACCGGGAGCTATTACGGATAGGGCAGGAGGGGAGTTCATGCCGGGAGCACTCGCGGGAAAAGGAGGAAGGGGCCGGAGCTGAGGGGCGGAGGGAGATGACTTGAAGGTGGGTGGTCCCCCTCTGGTGCACCCGCAGGTGTGTGCGCATCACGGACACTGGCCTCAGCTATTTGTCCACCATGTCGTCCCTACGCAGCCTCTACCTGCGATGGTGCTGCCAGGTACCGGCCCTCCACGCCTGTGGGAAGTGGGGAATAGGCCAGGGAGTTGGGGGCGTGGGGAAAGCCCAACCCAGACGCTCTGCTGACCTGCTCCCCGGCCCCATCAGATCCCGCAGGGAAGTCTGGGATCCCTTCGCATCCAGTGTTTGTCATAAGCGGAATTCAGGGGTCCCCGGGGCACTTCCCAGCTGCCTCCTAGCTCCTCGGGGGCTAAGAAACCTCGGGTTTGAACCCCGCTTCCCTCTCCAGCAGCTCTAGGCCTAAGGCCTGACCCCAGGCTTCCCTCCCCAGTCCCGTGCAAAAGGAAATAGTAAATTCGCCCCCTCTTCCGCCCAGGTGCAGGACTTCGGGCTGAAGCACCTCCTGGCCATGAAGAGTTTGCGTCTCTTGTCTCTGGCAGGTGAGACCCCTGACTCCCACCTGCACAGTCACCACCCACCCCCATCTAGTCTGACTCTACCAGACTTTTCGGGTCCTTGCGCAGAGCCCCCCCCCCCCCGCTCCCCCGGCCCCAGCGCTGACTCACCGCGTCCCGAGTCTAAGGCAGAGGAGGAAGACGCTGGGCCAGCTCCGGCCCGCCGCCCCCGCCCCCGCCCCCGCCCCCCGCTCTCAGGCCCCGCCCTGAGTCGCCGACTGCCTCCCGCCCGCGCAGGCTGCCCGCTGCTGACCGCCACGGGGCTGTCGGGCCTGGTGCAGCTGCAGGAGCTGGAGGAGCTGGAGCTGACCAACTGCCCCGGGGCCACCCCCGAGCTCTTCAAGTACTTCTCGCAGCACCTGCCCCGCTGCCTCGTCATCGAGTAGCGCGGGTCTCCCCGCCCGGGTCGCGGCAACCCGGCCACGCTCTGGGCGGGGCGCCGCGGAGCCCCCTCCTCGTGCCCCGCTCTGCCCCGGCGGCCTCGGCCCAGCGCGGGAGGCGGGGCGAGCCGAGGAAGCCCCGCCCCGCGCCCCGCCCCGCGCCCTCCGCTTCCCCCGGCCCCGCCCGGACAGGGGGCTGGGGGCCAGCCCCACGCACGCACGCACACTCGGGGACCCAGTGCATGCCCCTCGTGCCCGCACTGCACGCCGCCCTCCGCCACGCTACAGCCGCCGCCATCACTCGCTCGCCCGCGGGGGTGGGGCTCGGTTCTTGGGGGTGCCTCGAGCTCTCCAGACAGCCGCCCTTTCCGCCTTCCCCGCCACAGCCCGCTCTGTCTCGCCACTGTCCCCCCATCCCGGGCAGGGCCCAGGGGGATCAAGGGGGGCTGGGTCCCCTCGGACGCAGGGCCCGGAAGAGCCCCAAGGGCTTCCCGCATCCTCCGCTGCACCGCGCCTGGAGCTCTCTGAGGGGTGTGAGGGGAAAGAGGCCACCGCCAAAGCCATGGCCCACCGAGAAGCCCAGGTCCCACCCGCACCCCCCACCCCATGCCAGCCCAACCCAAGTGGCTTCTGCTTCCTGCCGCTGTGTGGGCAGTCCCTTGTCTGGCCCCTTCCCAGCCCGTCTGACAGGTCCTTGGGCCCTGGCCAGGCTGGGACAGGGTTGGGTTAGGAGAGGGGCAGGCTGGCTGAAGATTACCTGGGAAAAGTCAACATTAGCCCAGCTGGCTCCAGTCCACTTCAACCCAGGGGCGGTACAGGCACCTTGAGAGCCCCCAAGCTGGAGCCACCCTTAGGACTGACTGTCAGGCCTTGGGGAAAGCCTGGGCCAACCCCACACCGCAGCCCCTGCAACTGCCTGGGCTCAGGCCTCAGCACACACTTCACCCTGGGCAGGTCTCCGCAGGTGGAATCTGCAGAAGTGGGCCCAGCCAAGGGTCAGGGTCAGCACTGACCAGCAACTCCAATCGTCCAGTGGCCAGCACACCCTAGACACCCCGAGGAGGGAGGGCTCCTTTCTAGCCTGCCCCCACATCACCCCTCCCCAGCTTCCCAAACTTCTGCCTGCCCAAATGGGCTGTGACCATGTTCTGTCCGGTCCCAAGACATTGAAGTCCTGGGGGATGCTGGCACATCTTGGCAATTGCTGAGGAGGGGGCTGGGACCCCTTTTCCTCCCAACTTTGAGCCCCAGGAGATACAGCGCCCACACCCAATCTTGGGACACCCCCTATCTGGTTGGAAGAGAGTAACCAGTTTCCAGAGAGCCAGAGAGTGAGAGAGGAAGAGCGAGTGAGTGAGAGAGAGAGAGACGCTGTTGAAGCAGAGAAACACTTCAACAGCCCAAAGATTTCCCTGCCCCTGGAGTGGCCCGAGGAGGCTCCAGGGCTGAAATGGTCCGAGCCAGTTTCAGCCCCTCCTCCCCACAGCCCCATAGTGGGGAGGGGGCAGCTGTCCATTTGCCCAAAGTATTAATGCAACTGAAGCTGTGATATTTCCAACGAAGGAGGAAAAATTAAGGGGAAAGAGGAAAACAAACAAAACCAACCAACCCCTAAAATCATTTTGTTATTGTACATAACGACCTCATTCTCCTGTATATGCGGAAGATATAACCTTATATTTGGTAAGTGTTTCTTGTGCTATTTTATCACGTGACCTGTTTATAAAAATATATATTAAAAAAGTTGTAAAAACATGCGTCTGAGTTGTTTTTAGGTTATCAGACCATGGCTCAGGAGGGCATATCTGCCCTGGGCAGCCCGCGTCTCTGGAATACTCCTGTACCTCTCACCTCATCAGATTTATTATTTCAACAAACATGGATAGGCTAGTGCCACTGAGCCAGACTGTCACTCAGCAGTGACCAACGCAGAAGGCTTCTAACCTCACATTGCTTAAAGAGGGAGAAATGATGCTAACGTCACTACACATAATATTCCCTCCAAAATATCTAGGATCTAGCCCATCCTTCCAGAAAGGCAGAAATGAGGACTGTTTTATGCACAGGCTAACAGGCTAAGAGAGGGATGAGGATGTCCTAAAAGGTCACACAGCGCACCCACACCCAGGAGGGAAAAGGAGGCAGAGACAGGGCCACTGATGGGATGGGCGTGTCAGGGACTGGAAGTTCAATTGGGACCAAGAGAGATGCACCCCTGCTCTGATGGAATTCATGCTCGTGTGTGACAGACAGCCAGTAAACAAAGGAACAGCTTGTGACAAGTGCTGTGAAGGCCACAGGGATGGAGAAGCCATGTTAGTTAGGGTTGGTGGCCGGGGAAGGCCCCTGTGGAGATGGCATTTAAGCTGTCCCCCGAAGGGTGAGAAGACTGTTCCAGAAAGGAGAGAAAGCACAGCACACGCAGTGTCCATGAGGCAGGAAAGAGCTTGGTGGGCTGAGAAACAGAGGCGAGCTGTGGGGGCTGAGACACAGCAAGAGGAAGAGTGTGGCCGGAGCGGTGGGGGGCGGAGCGGGGGGGGGGCATGCAGAGGCCAGGTATTTGGGATTTATGCACAGCGCAGTGGGGAGCTATGGGAGGCCTTAGGCAGAAGAGTGGCACCGAGTTTCTGGGCGGGATTCAGATCAGAGGGGACTGATGGACCCAGGACAGCAGCTAGGAGGCTGCTCCTGACGACCAGGAGCAAGGAAGTGGAGACTGAGGCCTTTGGAACTTGTTTAAGGTCGACCAGACTTGCTGACGGGCCTAGGGGGTGAAATAAGCTCTAGTATTAAAGTACTGAGACTGAAAAACAAACAGCCGGGCGCGGTGCCGCGCGCCTGCAGTCACAGCTACCGGGGAGGCTGAGGCAGGAGGATCGCTGAGCCCAGGAGTTCCAGACCAGCCTGGGCTACACAATGAGACCCCTCTCTTAAAAAAATTTTTTTTTAAACCACACACAAGAAAACCACCGAGGAGGAATGAGGGAGCCCGGGCAGCCTGTCTACCCCAGCCTTACACCATTTCCCCGCGGCCTCCCCCAGCGCAGCTGCCTGACCCGGAACCCCCGTGGTACCGGCGAGAGTCCGCACTCGCTTCCGGCGAGGGGCGGGCAGGAGACGGACCACTTCCGGCGAGGGGCGGGAAAGACAGGCCTCTTCCGCGGCGATTCCGGACCGCCGCGCACCTTTGGTGGCTGACTGGGTTCCGCGGAGAGAAACGCTTCCTCGGCCCTCTGGTCCCGGTGCCGCAGCGTCCGCTCCCCCGCGCCACTGGAACCTCTGCGCCGCTCCCAGGAACCCCGTATTCCGTGTCGCCAGCTTCTCTCCTGCCTCCGGCCCCCCCACACACCTCAAGGTCCCTAACCAGCTCGGTCCTCGAGGGCTCTCTGTGCCCCTCGCGCCTCTATTGCCTGAGTCGTCTGGGCTTCTCTGTCCCTCTCCCCTCTTTTGTTCCTTCTCGGAGCCCCGCCGTCCTCGGAGGCCCCAGGGCTGACCGTGTGGACAGCGGGAGTCCCCTCGCTTCCCTGCTGGGACTGACTGACGAAGGTTCAGTGCCCAGATCTGACTGATGAGGGGGATGGAGGGGTGCCCTGGCCGGGACTGACCACGTAGGGTCTTTTATGGAAGTCAGACTTGGGACTGGCCAACCTCAACGTTGCTGCCGAGCCTTCTGACTGCCCAGCTGGGGTGACAGGCTGCACTGACAGATTCCAGTGGGTTTGAGCTTGCCTGTCAGACAGGTTGCCTGATGGACTGCCCTGGACTGGCTCACCAAGACTGACCGGCCCAGGCCCAGGAAGTTCTGGGGGACCCAACCTCGATGGAAGTTCTGAACTGACCACCCACCCAGGCTGACCAGGCCAGCCCACTGCACTGACCTCCTGTCCCCATCATCCGTGCAGCCATGGAGAAGATGTCACGGGTGACCACGGCCCTGGGTGGCAGCACACTGACAGGCCGCACCATGCACTGCCACCTGGATGCTCCGGCCAATGCCATCAGCGTGTGCCGTGATGCAGCCCAAGTGGTTGTGGCAGGCCGCAGCATCTTCAAGATCTACTCCATTGAGGAGGAGCAGTTCGTGGAGAAGCTGAATCTGCGTGTGGGCCGCAAGCCCTCACTTAACCTAAGCTGTGCTGACGTGGTCTGGCACCAGATGGATGAGAACCTGCTGGCCACAGCAGCCACCAATGGTGTGGTGGTTACGTGGAACCTGGGCCGGCCATCCCGCAACAAGCAGGACCAACTGTTCACAGAGCACAAGCGCACGGTGAACAAAGTCTGTTTCCACCCCACCGAGGCCCATGTGCTTCTCAGCGGCTCCCAGGACGGCTTCATGAAGTGCTTTGACCTCCGCAGAAAGGACTCTGTCAGCACCTTCTCAGGTGAGGCCCCCTGAGGCAGGTTGGGGCAGGTGGGCATCTCTGCTGGTGTCCAGTTTGTCCAGGCAGGCTGAGAAGTGTTCCATACATCAGAGGCCCTCAGATGCACTCCCAGACGGCTTCCTGAAGGAGGTGGGGTGGATAAGGAGGTGGGGGCAGGCCTGGATGAGGTGTCATGGTGGGGAGGCAGGTGGCAGGACCAGCAGGAACTGAAGCTGGGTGTGGGAGGGGAGGGCAGAGCCCCAGCTTTCTCACAGCCGACCCAGTGGCTGAGCAGAGGGCTTGTTGCGCTACCTCCCTTTCCCTCACTGCAGAGCTCCAGGCCACCCCAAGTCTGCCAGGACTTCCAGGGTTCTCCGCTCAGGGAGGCAGAGGTGGGGTACACTGTCCAGTCCCCCCAGGGTCCTTTTCCTGGGGGCCGCAACTTTGCCCAAGGACTGATGTAGGGTACAGAATCCAGGGACCATTGAAGCCCAGGAGTTTGTGTTAAAAACCACCCGGCGGCGGGGGATGATGGCCTGTAATCCCAGTTGGGAGCCCGAGGTGGGAGGATTGCACCAGGCCAGCCAGGGCAATACAGTGAGACCCCCATCTCTACAATAAATTTAAAAAGTTTGCTGGGTGTAGTGGCGTGTGCCTGTACTCCCACCTACTTGGGAGGCTGAGGCAGGAGGACTGCTTGAGCCTGGGAGTTTGAGGCTACAGTGAGCTGTGATCACTCCATTGCATGCCAGCCTAGGCGACAGCAGATCCTGCCTCAATAAGGCAAAGAAAAAAACACCGGGAATCCTGCTTCCCAGCCAGGGTCTTAAGGCTGCTCTGTGTGGCAACTCCTAGCCCCTGTCTGTGCTGGACAGTCCACTCTACCCTCTGGGCCTCCTGGTAGAGGGTGTGTGACACCATCCCACAGCCACTCCTCGGGCCCTGCCCTGGGGACAAGCCCCCTTGCCTCTCCCTCCACTGACACCTGCCCACAGGCCAGTCTGAGAGCGTGCGGGATGTCCAGTTCAGCATCCGGGACTACTTCACTTTCGCCTCCACCTTCGAGAACGGCAACGTGCAGCTCTGGGACATCCGGCGCCCCGACCGGTGCGAGAGGATGTTCACAGCCCACAACGGGCCTGTCTTCTGCTGTGACTGGCACCCCGAGGACAGGTGTGGGGACATGGGGGCAGGCAGCAGGGCTCAGGAAAAGCTCTCTCACTGCCTCAAGACCCGTGAGACAGAGTGGGGAGCAGCAGGGCTGGGGGACCCCCTCTCCCCCAGGACAGGTCACTGAGGGCATGGGTGGGGCCCTCCCACAGGGGCTGGCTGGCCACAGGAGGGCGAGACAAGATGGTGAAGGTCTGGGACATGACCACACACCGTGCCAAGGAGATGCACTGCGTGCAGACCATCGCCTCAGTGGCCAGAGTCAAGTGGCGGCCTGAGTGCCGCCACCATCTGGCCACATGCTCCATGATGGTGGACCACAACATCTATGTGTGGGATGTACGCCGGCCCTTCGTGCCAGCTGCCATGTTTGAGGAGCACCGTGATGTCACAACAGGCATCGCCTGGCGCCACCCCCATGACCCCTCCTTCCTGCTGTCCGGCTCTAAGGACAGCTCACTGTGCCAGCATCTGTTTCGAGACGCCAGCCAGCCTGTTGAGCGTGCCAACCCCGAGGGACTCTGCTACGGCCTCTTTGGGGACCTCGCCTTCGCTGCCAAGGAGAGCCTAGTGGCTGCCGAATCAGGGCGCAAGCCCTACCCCGGTGACCGGCGCCACCCCATGTTCTTCAAGCGTAAGCTGGACCCTGCTGAGCCCTTTGCAGGTGTGGCCTCCAGCGCCCTCAGCGTCTTTGAGATGGAGCCTGGTGGTGGCGGCATGGGCTGGTTTGTGGACACGGCTGAGCGTTATGCTCTGACTGGTCGGCCACTGGCCGAGCTCTGTGACCACAATGCAAAGGTGGCTCGGGAGCTTGGTCGCAACCAGGTAGGAGGGGCTGGGTCGAAGGGGGCCGAGGAGCCATGGCCTCAGGGCAGGGGCTGGCTCCTCCAACACTGTACCCACCCGACCGCCCCCAAGCCCTTGCCCCAGTAGCTGAAGGTTCCAAGATCACACAGGGCGAGGGCGAGGGCTGTTCTCTGGTGGGGCACAGGCCTGGAGAGTCGTGCAGCTCAAGCCCTCTATTCTGCCCCACAGGGAGGTGTGAGCTCTCCTCTGTGCCCCAGTCTCTTGTCGCCCCACTGGTCCTCAGGCTCATTTCCAGTGTCTGCCTCCCAATTCTGTTTCCTTCTGAACTGCTGTAGGATGGAGACTGGATTTTTGTCTTTCCCACGGGCCTCAGTTTCCCCACTTGGGGCGGGCCAGGACATTGGTCTCCTGGGCAGCTAGATGCTGGCGGTTTGGGATTCTCTCCAGCCAGAGGTGGTCCTGCCTGGGGTGCTGGGTGCCTGGGACCCCCACAAGTGACTGGTGCCTGTCCCCAGGTGGCCCAGACATGGACCATGCTGCGGATCATCTACTGCAGCCCTGGGCTGGTGCCCTCTGCCAACCTCAACCACAGTGTGGGCAAGGGCAGTTCCTGTGGCCTGCCGCTCATGAACAGGTGGGTGCTGGGGTGGCTCTCCACGGAGGGTGGGGCTGCTGGAGCCCAGACACTCATGGGCACTTCCTGCCCCCAGTTTCAACCTGAAAGATATGGCCCCAGGGCTGGGCACTGAGACCCGGCTGGACCGCAACAAAGGCGACGTGCGGAGCGACACCGCTCTGCTGGATTCCTCGGCCACGCTCATCACCAACGAGGGTAGGTGGAGGCTGGGCAGGACGCCGACGGGAGGGGCTGGGCATCCCCCAACACAGTGCCTCTGAGCACCCTGCCGGCTGGGCAGATAACGAGGAAACTGAGGGCAGCGATGTGCCCACCGACTACCTGCTGGGTGACGCGGAGGGTGAGGAGGACGAGCTGTACCTGCTGGACCCAGAGCACGCACACCGTGAGTGGGGGCTCGGGGCGGGCTGGGGAGGAGGCGCAGATGAGGACGGAGGCGCAGATGAGGACAGAGGCTCAGAACCCCCTTGCCCGGCCCCTGCCTCCCAGCCGAGGAGCCCGAGTATGTGTTGCCGCAGGAGGCCTTCCCGCTGCGCCACGAGATCGTGGACACGCCGCCTGGGCCCGAGCACCTGCAGGACAAGGCGGACTCACCACACGTGAGCGGCAGCGAGGCAGACGCCACCTCCTTGGCACCCATGGACTCCTCCTTCTCGCTCCTGTCTGTCTCACATGCGCTGTATGACAGTCGCCTGCCGCCTGACTTCTTCAGTGTGCTGGTGCGCGACATGCTGCGCTTCTATGCTGAGCAGGGCGACGTCCAGATGGCGGTGTCCGTGCTCATCGTACTGGGTGAACGTGTACGCAAGGACATCGACGAGCAGACCCAGGTGCGTGACCGGGCGCGGGAGGGCCTGGAACAGCTGCTGCCACAGGACAGCCCTGCGGCCGAGCTGGCCCGTCTACGGCCGCCCTGACGTCCGCCACCACCCCACCCCGCCCGCAGGAGCACTGGTACACGTCCTACATCGACCTGCTGCAGCGCTTCCGCCTCTGGAACGTGTCCAACGAGGTGGTCAAGCTGAGCACCAGCAGAGCCATCAGCTGCCTCAACCAGGCCTCCACCACCCTGCACGTCAACTGCAGCCACTGCAAGCGGCCCATGAGCAGCCGCGGCTGGGTCTGCGACAGGTGCGGCCGTGGGGGGGCGGCACGGGGGCCTGCAGGCGGCCCAGGAGCCCCTCGCTGAGGCCCCCTCCTGCCCGCAGGTGCCACCGCTGCGCCAGCATGTGTGCCGTCTGCCACCACGTGGTCAAGGGTCTGTTCGTGTGGTGCCAGGGCTGCAGCCACGGCGGCCACTTGCAGCACATCATGAAGTGGCTGGAGGGCAGCTCCCACTGCCCGGCCGGCTGCGGCCACCTCTGCGAGTACTCCTGAGCCGCCGCCGCCGCCGGCCCGCGCGTGGGGCCTGCAGCTTGTGAGCCCAATAAAAGGAGCAGGAGCCGCTGTCGCGCGCCTGTCGTCGGTCGCGCCGTGCGTGCGTGCGGGCGGGACGGGCGGCAGTGTCGCCACGGCGACCGGCGGCCAATGGCAGCCGTCGGTGCGGGCCGCGGGCCGCCTCCCGGAAGTGCTCCCCGGGGGCGGGCCTCGGAGGCCGCTTCCGCGCCGGCGCGGCGCCGGCCGTTGCCACGACGACCGGGCGGGCGGCCATGGCTGGCGGCGGGCAGGTTCCCGGCGTGCAGCGCGGCGGCGGGCTTATGGCGTCGGGGCCGCTGCTGCTGCTGGCGCTCTGGGCGTTGGCGGCTCCGGCTCGGCCCGGGCCGGCGGGCGACGGGGGGTGGTGAGCGCGCTGGGCGGCCGGGCCGGGCGGCGGGGGGCGGCGCGGGCGGCGGGCGGCGGGCGGCGCTGACCCGGCTGTGCCCGCAGGCGGCGGGGCGGGCCGGCGGCGGCGGAGGAACGCTGCACGGTGGAGCGCCGGGCCGACCTCACCTACGCCGAGTTCGTGCAGCAGTACGTGCGCCCTGCCGCCCCCGTGCCCGGAGCTCGCTAGCCCTGAGCGCCGGGTCACGCCTTGTTTACCGGCCCCTCTGCCCCCGACCTCGGGCTCACGTTGGGGCGGCGGCGGGCGCGGCTCGGAGCCGGCCGCGACTCTGCTCTTCCCTTGCAGCTACGCCTTCCTCAGGCCCGTCATCCTGCAGGGGCTCACAGACAACTCGGTGAGCGCTGCGCGTGTCCGCCCGCTTGTCCCGGCAACTCCCCCGTGCCTGGCCACTAAGTCCTCTCCCCACTCCCACAGAAGTTCCGGGCCCTGTGCTCCCGCGAAAGGCTGTTGGCCTCCTTTGGGGAGAGAGTGGTTCGGCTGAGCACTGCCAACACCTACTCCTACCGGAAAGGTGAGCTGCTGCACCCCGTGGCACCCGCCTGTTTGCTGGCATCCTGAAGGCAACACCAGCCAGTCCTGACCGCCCTTTTTCCGGCAGTGGACGTGCCCTTCCAGGAGTATGTGGAGCAGCTGCTGCACCCCCAGGACCCCACCTCCCTGGGCAACGGTGAGCCAGACCTGGGTGGCAGTGGGGTTGGGGACACTTAAGAGTCCCCAGGTGCCAGGATCCCTGCTCCCTCTGTCTTCTCTGCTGGCAGACACCCTGTATTTTTTCGGGGACAACAACTTCACTGAATGGGCACCACTCTTTCGGCACTACTCCCCACCTCCGTTTGGTCTGCTGGATAAAACTCCTGCTTACAGCTTTGGAATTGCAGGTGGGTGCTCCTCAGAATGAGACGGTGCTAAAGGTGGGCACAGATGAGGTTTGGTCACCAGCTGTTTATAACTGATCTCATAGGAGCTGGCTCTGGGGTACCCTTCCACTGGCACGGACCTGGGTATTCAGAGGTGATCTACGGCCGCAAGGTCAGCACAGGGTGGGGGTTGAGGCTTGGGACTCACTGACCACAACATACAAGAGTGATTTTGCCATTCCTGCCCCCAGCGCTGGTTCCTCTACCCACCTGAGAAGACACCCGAGTTCCACCCCAACAAGACCACGCTGGCCTGGCTCCAGGACACATACTCAGCTCTTGCGCCCCATGCACGGCCCCTGGAGTGTACCGTCCGGGCTGGTGAGGTCAGTGGCTGGCAGGAGAGAGCCGGGCCAGGCCAAAGGGCCCCCAGCTAATCCCTCTGCTGTACCCCTCCTGTTCCAGGTGCTGTACTTCCCTGACCGCTGGTGGCATGCCACACTCAACCTAGACACCAGTGTCTTCATCTCTACCTTCCTTGGCTAGCCAGAGCCAGCTGCAGGCAGGACGTGTTACACGCCAGCACATGCCCACCTAGTGCTCACAGATTTTATTACAGAGACAGTGGTAGCAGCAGTGGCCCAACCCATCCTCACCTGTTTTCCAGCCCAGACGGGGGACAGGGGAGGCTTGTGGCCCAGCAAGAGCTATGCTGAGAGGGGAGCAGTCCAGAGCCCAACAGCAGAACTGATGGGGGTGCAGGCCCAGGGACACAAACTATGTACAGGGGCTGGGGACTTCTGCCCCAGGGCCCTCCTGGGCCAGGACCCCAGGCAAGGTGCAGTGGGGGGCGTGGGGCGGGGGTTCAGTAGTCCTCCACCCAGCCGTTCTCAGAGATGAATGCGTCAATGACCTCCTTCATGGCCAGGTTGGGGATGAGCTGTTCCTGGGTCAGGGGGCTCCGGGTCACAGGGTCAAAGTGGCCCACGCGCTGTGGTAATAAGGTCAGAGGACACTCAGTGGGCCCAAGGGCCACGCTGCTGGCCCTGTGCCCGATGGTCTGTGGGTCCTCACCTGCAGGTGCTCCTCAATGTCCTTGCGGTCATAGGTGATGCCACTGGGTGTGATACATGGCTCCCGCATCAGCTCGAAGCTGATCTTACCACACAGGTAGTCAGGGATGTCTCGCTTCTGTGCCATATAGGGGCATAGGGTCAAGGACCAGGAAGGGGACACTGCTCCAGCACCTGCTACCCTGACTTCAGGGAACAGACACTCACCTTTCTCTTCTCGTCCACCTGAGAGAAGAGCTCATCCATGTCCGCCATGTATTTGTCCTGCAGAGAATCCAGCACTGCGCTTGGACTAGACGCCCCTCCCCCACAGGCACCTCATGTCATGTGCACGCATACCCACAGACCCCTGCGTGAGCCAGGGCACCCTTACATGCTTGGCCTCAATGCAGGCCTGCTGAGCCCGGACGTGGCCTTCATCCTCGTCACCCTCATGGTTCCGCTGACACTCCTCCAGCTCCCTGGGGGTTGACCAGAAACTAGTCAAAGACAGACCTAGCAAGGAGATGTCAGACCCCACCCCAACCTCAGGGCAGATGTTCAGGCCGCCTCCCCCTTGATTTCCTGCTTGCCAGTGTTGGCTTTCAATAAACACTTGTATTGGTAGTTGGTGACTCAGAGTTAATGGGAGACAGGGTGGCCTGGTGGGGGGAGGGGCCCACCTCTCACGCTCTGCTGCAATGAGCCGCGTGAGGTAGGAGTGCAGCTCACTCTCCTGGTGGATGCGCCGCTCCTCGATGCTGTTCCAGCGCTTCTTTTTAGCAATGCGCAGTGCACTGGGGATGTCATCCCCAAAGTTGAGCCGCTGCTCCTTGGCCAGGCTGTAGGCTGTGGGAATGGAGGTTTCAGATCACCCTCTGGCCTGTACACCCACCTAGTCCCAGGCGCCCTGCAGCCAGACAGCACGGTGGCCCACCTCGCTGCAGATTGGCGATGGCCTCGTCATAGCTCTCCATCTCCAGCTGGCACTGCCCCAGGAAGAAGTGCGCCTTCACAGACTGCCCGTCCAGCTCCAGGGCGCGCCGGCAGTCGGCCAGCGCTTGCTCGTGCTGCTGCATCTTCAGGTAGCACAGGGCCCGGTTGGTGTAATACACCGCCACCAGGGGATTCCGGGTCTGGGGACCGAGGCCAGGCCAGCCAGCATGAGGCTGCGGGCTCAGCCAGCCCCCTCTGTCCCAAAAAGCTGACACCCCAATGTCCCAGGTCCTGTCCCAGCTTTGGGGCCCCGGGTTGGAATCAAGAAACTAGGTTTCTTAGTTGTCAAAGCCCCGGGTCCCAAGGATCTGCAGAAGGTGGAGTCCTGGCTGAGTCCACCTTCTTGGCTCCAACTGGTCTTGTAAAGTTTCTATAACCTGTAGAGAGCCGCGGCTTTGGGCCTGGGGTCCTCGAGGGGCAGGAGTCCCTGTCCTCCAACCCAGCCAGCCTCACTGGGGGAGCACAGTTCTCCCGCAAGCAGGTTCGAGAGTCCGGGCCTGAAGCCCGCGTCCCGCCCCCTCCCCCGGCGCACTCACGATGGCGCGGCCGTAGCAGGCCGCCGCCTCCGGGTACTTGCGGCCCACGAAGAGCCGGTTGCCCTGCTCCTTGAGCTCCTGCGCGCTCGGGCTCTTCTCGGGGCTGCCGCCGCCGGCGCCCGTGCGCGCGCCGCCCTCCTTCTCCTCCTTGCCCTTCATGGCGCTGCGCGGCACGGCCTGGGCTCCGCTCCCGGGCTCCGCGCCCGGCTCGCCCTGCGCCCGCAGCCCGAGCCCGAGCCCCGCAGCCCGAGCCCGCGATCCGCTCGGGCCCGGTCCAGCGATCCGCCACCGGAACTTCCGGCCGCGCGGGGCGGGGCCGGCGCGATAGACACGTGAGGGCGGCGGGTCGCGCGTACGTCCGACGAGCCGCGAGGGGCGGGTACGTTGGCGGGCGGGAGGAGCGCCTCCCGAAGGCCCGGCCTGCCCCGCGAGACCCTTCCCGGGCGGGCTCCCCCAGAGCCTGCGTGGGCCGCCGGCGGCCCCGCCCCGCTCCCAGCAGCACTCGGGCCCGCCCCTCGCAGCCGGCCCCGCCCCGCCCGCAGAGGCTCCGCCCCCACATGAAGATGGCGGCTGCCGGCGGGCTGTGGGGCTGCGAGGACCCCGGCCGCCGGGCCGCCATCCTGGAGCACCACGGAGACGTGCTACGGGCGCGCGCGCCCCCAGGGGCGGCTGGAAGCCCTGGACGTTGGTAGGCGGAAGGGGATGAGGGGATCGGTACGGCGGGCGCCCCGCGACCCGGACTCCCGTCACCGCCCTTCCCCAGGTCTCGGCAGGCAACGGCTGCGGCCATCGGGGGCGAGCGGAGAAGCACGTGACTCGAAGGCCGCAGCAGCGGCTGCTGCCGGGGAAACCGCGGGGCGGGGCCTCCCCGGGGCGGGGCCTCGCGGGGGGCGGGGTCCTCCAGGGACCGCCCGCCCTCCCAACCTGTCTGCTGGCAGAGGGGGCGCTTCCGCCCGCGTCTGCAGCAGCTGGGGGCTGCCAACCCCCCTGCCCAGGAACTGGCGGAATTGCGCTCGGCCGCCGCCTTCCGCCTCCTGCCAGACGTGGGGGCCGCAGTCATGCAGCTGCGCGTCCTCCGCGTGCGGGCCCCCCCACGGCCTCAGGTGAGTGGGGCCGTGTCTGCGCGTTGCGCTCTGGGACAGGAACGTCACTCGGAGCAGGAACCACAAGGTCTTGGGCAGCCTGGCGCAAGTCTCCGAGACCCCGTCCCCAGACCTTCGGGCCCGAGTGCTGCTGCTTCTCTGCCCCAGCGGTGCTGGCGGCCAGCTCGGGAGGCGGCCGCAGTGCCTAGCCTGCCGGGCCCGCAGGGCACCCTCAAGCACTACCTGCTGTACCTGGGCCAGGTGCGAGAGCGAGCCGCGGCTCTGGGCCGAGGTGAGCGGACTGCGGTGGGCAGGGCGGGCATCCCAAACCCCAGGCAGGACCGTGGCTGGCGTCTCTGGACTCGACTCCTGTGCCCTCCCTAGCCAGTGCCTCAGGATCGTGGACCCCTCCTCTGTGGAAACAGCGCTGTGGACCTGGGCCATAGGGCAGAAGCTGTGTCCAGACCTGCTACCCGACCTTGGCCCTGACCTGGCTACTCACAAAGACAACGCCGGCCAAGCAGCCGAGGACCCAGGCCGTTCCCCTGCCATGCAGGCTGACTGAGCAGGAAGCTGGCCAAGTTTGCCGAACTCACCCTGACTAGCAGGGCCACAGCCCTCCCTCTTGCGCCCGGCTCCCATGCCTCACTCCAGGTGCAGAGGTGCAAGGGGGAAGAAAGCCCAGGCCTTCATCGTGGTGGGGAGGGGTCCCTTATGTTCAGCAGGTGTTGGGGGGCCAGACAAGCCTCCAGAGCCCCGGGACAGCCACCTGGTGCTGTGTAAAATATTTATTTGTTTTCGAAAAAGGCTCAGACTGCAAGTCCTGGGGGTGGGGGTGGGGCTGGGGGGGGTGTGGTACACGGACTCCTTGCGGCCACCCACCCAGCCCTGGCCCAGCCGCCCTCCCACTAGGCCTGGGAGGAGCAGGCAGGGCTGGAGCAAGGCTTGGCCTCAACTCAGCGGGCCATAGGGGCCATCTGCTCTGTGGGAGCGGCAGCCCTGAGACGTCCATCCACAGAGGCAGACACGAACGCCTGCCTGGTAGCCGGCCCCCCACGTGCACAAGCCCAGCCCAGAGGAGCGGGTCAGGGCGGCGGGGGGACGTGGGCGCCCAGCAGGTCGTAGGCGAAGATGTTCCAGAAGACGGCGAAGAGCAGGAAGGTGCCGTAAGCCAGCAGCACCACCCACCAGCCACACTGGTCCTGCAGGCGCTCCTCGTAGCTGCGCAGGATGGTCAGGCCCATGCTGACACCCACCACCGCGCCCGCCAGGTGTGCCATGAAGCTGGGCTGCGGGCCCGAGGAGGGCAGCGGCGGGGAGAAGCGCAACCACACGGCCCGGCCCACCTCGGAGCTCACTGCGGAGGGATGCGGCAGGTGGGAGGTGCCCTGGCTGCAGGCGGAGGGGCCCCCAACCCTACCCAGCCCTTACTCACTGCACACCAAGGCCAGCACCATCCTCAGCAGCTTGTAGGGACACCTCATGCCAGCCCAGTTCTGATGGGGGGTGCAAAGAGGCCATGAGGCACGTCAGGGGGGCCCCCTCCCACACCCGCCGCTGGGCAGCCCTGTTACCATGACAACGTTGGCCAGGTGTGCAGAGCACAGAGCATAGACCCCGCCGGAGCCTCCCACCACGGGGGCCCGCATGTCGGTGATGGAGACCGTCAGGGAGCCTGTGTGAGCAGGGGTGGGGGAGGGGTGAGGGCAGGGCCAGCCAGTGAGGTGGGCAGGGGGCGCGCGCCTGCCTCACCTGCCAGCACGCCGGCCAGGTAGAGCAGGCTGATGCGGAGCAGGCCGTGCACCATCTCCAGGGGCACTCCGATCATCAGCTGCAGGAGGGCATTGAACCCCAGCTGCTCCAGCCTGGCCACATGGGGGACAGGCACCAGGGTGGGGTCAGCTGTCTGCTCGCCCCCAGCCCTTGTCTCAAGTTGCTGCCTGTCCCTTGGGCTGAGCCTCTCTGATGTAATGGGTG
The DNA here is from genome assembly GCA_004363605.1 of Indri indri. NCBI lineage: Eukaryota > Metazoa > Chordata > Mammalia > Primates > Indriidae > Indri > Indri indri. The sequence continues at coordinate 67,882 of RJWJ010003323.1, forward strand.
GGGTGTCAGGGTGGGCTGGCCTGGCCAAGCCAGCAGCCCCACTCACCCGACGTGCATGAACATGTAGGTGAGGAAGCGCCAGGCCCGGGCGCGGTGCCCAGGGTGGTACACGAGGGGGCTCTTCATGTACTCAGGGTGGTAGGTCTGCAGCACCCACTTGTTGAGGCGGGCCCCGTAGCACAGAAACACGATGATCTGGGGACACAGCGTTAGGGCTGGTCAGGGCCAGGGACATAGGAGGCTCCCAGGGCAGCAGGTGGGTGGTCCCACCTGGGCAAGGGTGACAGAGGCCATGAACACGGGGGGCGGGCAGCTGCGGTGGCGGTAGAAGTACCAGCGGCGGTCCACCTCACAGGGCAGGATCTCGTAGGCTACATAGCGCACAAACCGCTTGTAGACACCCAAGCCCGGCTCATCCAGCAGCCCGTCCTGGGGCAGCGCCCGCTGTCCATTAGCAATGGCCCGCTTGAAGCTGCTGGAGCGCTTGCTGCTGATCTAGGGGCAGGGGCCAGAGAGTGGGCCACAGATTCTCTCCCACAGCACCCTGGCTGTGTGGCTTGCCCAGCTCCCACATCCACAAGCCTCCCCAGTGGGAGAGGGGCCACCTGCCCACACCCCTCTGGCCAGAGCACTGGGTCCGCCCAGGCCCGGGCCCTGCCCCTGCTGCCCACCCATCGTGGCACTGACCAGGTCCACCAGCTCCTGGTAGCAGACCTGGCCCCGCTCGTTGCTCTGGACCAGGGCCACCAGCATGTCCAGCTTGGCCGGGTCCAGGGGCAGCTCATGGCTGTGCACCAGACCGGCGAAGGTGTCTGCGCCGATGAAGCCTGTGTTCTCAGGGTCCAGCTGCTGGAGTGGGGGAGCCGCCAGCCAAGGCCTGAGGGTGGGCCAACCCCCGGACCGCAGGACTGGGCCAGGCTGGCTGGGAGCAGCAGGCTCCCGGGGTCCCGTCCTCCAGCTCCCTAGCAATTCCCACCTCCTTCCCACCCTGCGAGGGGAGGACCAAGGTCTGAGAACCACCCTCCCTCCGCCCCTCCCTCCAGGGGCCGGGTCCAGCCAGCCCTCTGCTGGGGTCTCAGACATGGGGCTCAAGGTCGTGTAGGGAGGGGCTGGGGGGTGGCAAGCGAGGCTCTCTGGGAGCTGGGTCCTCCACGAGCTCAGCCCCGCCGCAGGACGGCAGCATCCAGGGTGGTACCGGCTCCCCAAACACCCTCCACGTACCTGCTCCTGGATGAGCTGCAGCAGGGAGCTCCTGTCCATAGAGCCAGGGCCTGGCCGAGGGGCCGGGGTCAGCGGCCGTGGCCGGGAGGGGCTGCTCTGCGGACGGCTCTGCTCCGCCCCAGCCGACCCGCTCCCGCTCAGTGCCGCGCCGCGCTCAGGCCGCGTCAGAGCCGCCTGCCCGCCCCCACCGCATACGCTGCCACGCGCGGCCGGTACACGCGCGCACCCTGCACGCGGACGCGCCGGCCAGACCGCCTCTGGACACACACCCTGGGCAGGAGCGGCCTCCGCCGACCAGTGCCCATCCCCCACCCCTGCTCAGGCTCAGCTCCTGCGCATCGCGCGCACCGTCCGCCTCCCTCCCAGGCAGCTGCTGGGAAACTGAGTCAAGTGGCGGCACCTGAATCCCCACCCATGCAAGACCTTTTGCACTCCTTCACAAGCTTCCTAGGCTCAGGCCTCGTAAGGATGTCACCTCCTTGGAGAAGCCCTCCCTGACCACCCACTACAATCCTTGTGTGTCTGCCTGGGGCTGGGAGCTCCCTGATGCACCCACCTGCGGCAGACACACCCCCTCCCACTGTTGCAGCAGGGAAGCCCCATGGGCCCACAGCGGGCACCAAGGCCACCTGGCAGGGTGGAAAGACCCTCCTGTAGCTGCCACTGCTCAGACGACCAAGACCAGCCCACATCTTGACACCTTGGGCTGGGGCTGGAGGCCCCACTCGAGCTGCAGGAGCTGCCCAGGGGCCTCTAGGCCCAAGGAGGCGCCAGGCTGCCACAGGGGGTGTTCAGACAGCCCCACAGGCAGCAGAGCAGCACCCCCGGTGGGCAGGGTTGTAGCTGGGTTAAGGGAGGGGACCTCTCCCTTGGGAGGGTGGGCAGACCCTCCAACAATGAAGGTGACAGAGACCAAACACGTAACCATGAAAAGCCTCCAAAGGCTGCTCAAAACCCTGCCCTGCTGTTGCATCGCTGCAGCAGAGCCAGCACTCCCACAGCTGGGCCTCAGGGGGATGCCGCAGGCTCAGAATAGCATCCTGCCCTGCCCCTAAGCAGGCTGAGAACAGAACCTGCTGTTGGGCCAGGAGGTTGTGGGGATGGTGCTAGGGCTTCAGCGTCCCTGCAGGGTAGGCAGCACCATGGGACCTGGGGAAGGTCCCTGGCTCCAGCACGCAGGTCTGTGGATACCCGTCAGGGTGGCCCTGGGGAGACCACGCTATGGGGCTTTCTCGGCTCTGGGCCCATCCCCAAGTTGGTCCCTCCCTCGTCTGAGAGCTGCCCGCTTGCTTCAGGCCAGGGCTCTACCGCCAGCCCTGCTCAAGGGCAGGACATGCAACGCACTTGGTCACACTCCGGAAACCCAGGTTCTCGGCACAGCTCAGCCAGGCTGACTGGATGCTTGGGGGAGTGGGCGGAGCTGGGAGCCACACAGGGCCGGGGAAGGCGGCAGTCACCAGGCACACCCAGAGAAGGCATGGTCTGCAGTGGGCCTGGCCCAGACTGCTTGGCCTGCACGGACGGGAGCCCCCTGGGCCATAGCTGGACCCTCCTGAGCCACTCACCACATTGGCCTGAGGCCTTGGGACGGTGGCCCAGGGGCCCAGGGGAAGTGTGACATATCCAGCACACACCAAGACACAAGATGTGTTCCAGGTTGGTTCAAGAAAAGCTGTTTTCAGAGACTGGCATCCAAGAGATGGAAAACACACAAGTGAAGTTTAATCAGGAAACCCAACCTCGTGTCTTCCACCATGGGTACAACCGTGGGAAGGCTCCAGATGACGGATGGATGGGGGAGCCCAGTCCCCGCCTCGGCCCAAGCTATGCATTCCAGCCCCTTCATAGCCACTGGCCACCCAGGGCCAGGAAAGAGGCGGAGCCCTGAGAATTCTGGGTCTGGGGTTGCCTGTGTCCCCCAGCCCAACACACACAAAGCCCACAAAGGAGCACAGTGCCTGCAGTGTGGCGGCACACGGGGCTCCTGCCACACACCTGCCACGGCCACCTTGGGCTCAGGCAGGAGCCAGGGTGCCGCGCTGCAGGCTGGAGGGCCCTGCCCAGGGGCAGAGTGATTCAGAAGCTGAGGGTTGGAGAGAAAGGAGCTCCCTGAGCGGTGGCCCTGCAGCAGCGCCCCGGGCCCGAGATCAGACTGCTGGACTGGGAGCCCGCACCCGACAGCTGTGCTGCCCGCAGGGAGCCCCGCAGGTCAGGGAGGGCTCGGGGTCCCAGGGGCCTCATCGACTCTTCACCAGGACCCTGTAGAGCGAGAAGCTGAGCACCGCGGCCACAGCAGCCCCGACAAGCCCCAGGATCCCCCGGAGCCAGAAAGAGGAGGGACGCAGCTCTGCTCGGGCCAAGTGTCTGCAAGAGAGAGGTGCTGTCTGCAGGAGCCCCAGGCACGGGCCCACCCTCAACCGTGTCCCAGACAGTCAGGTCTCCCAGAGCACAGGAGCAGCCAGCAGGGACCAGGCCCTGTGGGTCAGGCACACCCAGGCACAGCCTCTCTGTGGAGCGCAGAGCCCCGCCCGGCAACCCTAACCCTGCCCCTGCCCCTGCCCCAGCCCCACCACAGCTGCCCCCAGGCCCTGGGACGGGACAGGCCACCCTCTTCCTGGGACTATGGTGCCGGGTACGCACGGGAAGGCGGCCATGGTGGCAAGCCGGGTGAAGATGGCAGTGCTGGGCTCGTTCGGGCCAGCGCAAGAGAATGGGACGGGGGTGGGCAGCCGGTGCCTGCGGCAGAACTCTGCTGCTGACAGGCTGCGCGCTGTGGTGCCTGTGGGCAGGTCGGCTTTGGAGCAGAGGAAGAGGCAGGGAGTCTGCCCATCCATGTAGTGGCGCTATGGGGGGAGCGCAGTGTGAGGCCCAGCCCCAGGGCAGCAAGCATGCCGGGCACAGCCCCCGGCAGGCGCCCAGGCCAGGCCTCACCTTGTAGACACTGGTGCAGTACGAAAAGGACTCTGGGTCCCTGCCGTCGAACATCAGACAGGCAACGTCGCAGGCAGCATCCGGGGAGGCGTCCAGCAGGCTGTCTGCGCCCACCTCACACAGCTGGGATAGACGATGGCCTCAGGGAAGGGTCCCCAGGGGCTGGGTCCCCCAAGGGCTGCACTGGGACAGCTCCACCAGGTACGGGTGGACGAGTGGGGTGTCCCCAGGGTCAGCACTCACAATCAGGTACTTCTCCTGCCCATTGACCTGCACGGTGTTGACGGCGTAGGTGGGGGGCTCCACAGGGGACTCCCTGGCATCCTGGCGCTGAGAAGGAGGGAGGAGACCCCGATGCTCTGTGGCCCCAGTGCACCTAAGATGGCCCTGCCCCTGCAGCCAGCAGATGGGGCGCAGGGCCTCGTGCACACTCACCCCCAGGCCATGGCCAAGGAAGGCCTGCAGGAAGGCAGACTTGCCCACTCCTCGGGCGCCCACCACCTTGCACATGAGAATGCTACGCTGTGTCTGCCCCTTCTCCTGGTCCAGCCTCTTCTCTCGAGTGACTGTGAGGACGGGCGTAGGTTAGGGTGGCTGCCAGGGTCTAGGCCCAGGGCCTGGCGAGGGTGGGAGCCCACCTGTGATGGCCTGGGCCTGGGAATCCTCACAGAGGGTGGGGTAGCCGAGGTAGCCAAGGTGCCCGAGGCAGCGCCGGACATCCAGGTAGGTCAGCAGCCTGGGAGCGGGAGGAAGGCGCAGCGTTAGGTGGGGAGGGGGCAGCAGTGCTGCAGGCGGGCATGGCGCGGGCTGCACTCACGTCCACTGGCAAAGGTATCCGTGCAGCGGCAGCCGGCCGGCCTCACTGCGGACCGTGCCCAGGAGCTCAGGGCCCCAGGGAGCAGCTGGGAACACACTGAAGAGGCTCTGCAGCTCTGCAGGTGACAGGGCGCCATCACGGTCCTGTGGGAAGGGAGCCGTGGTGACGTGAGCCAGGGACGTGGCGGCAGGGGGACAGCAGTGAAGCACACGCAGCCACAGGCTCTCACCTGGTCATGCTTCTCAAACACCCTCTGCACAAACTGGTGGCCCAGGTGGTTGAGCTCGGTGCTGCAGCCGAGGGGCACATGCAGCCTGCAGGGACACAACAGCCCATCTGGTTCGTAGGGGACCCTCTGCCACCAGGCTTGACACATCTGGCTGTCAGCCTGAGGGACCCATCTGAGCAGCCAGACCCTCCCTACAGAACCCGGAGGCTCCTGTACCCCGACCCTACAGACATGGCCAAGGAAGGAGAGCGGCCACCTGCCCCAGCACGTGGGAGGGCTGAGGTTCCCAGGTCCCCAGTGACAAGTCCCAGCCGGCCTGCCCACAGCAGCAGGCCCCGCAGACACGCGGGTCTCAGGGCAGAGCCACGGCCTGTGCTGCAGGGCACAGCCCCTGATGCGCCTGCTGAGGGGGAAGGGGGGACCCCTACACCCAGGGCGAGTGAGCCCCAACCCTGCTCGCCACTCACGGCGGGTAAAGGTAGTCGGCCGTCAGCTCAAGAGTGTCACTGTAGCCAAAGCGCCGCAGGATGGTCCACGTGGTCTCGTGCCGGCCACGCTGGATGAATAGGGTGTTCAGGAAGAGGAAGCCTGTGCCGAAACAGAACAGGGATAGCCCCAGGCATGGCCGGCCACTGCCCAACACCCAGGGGCCAGAGGGGGCCTGGCCTCACCGTCCAGGGTCAGCCGATCGCCCTGCACACCGCCTGCCACGTTCTTGCGCACCACCATCTTCACGTCCTCTAGCGCCTGTGGGGCCAGCGGATGCCCAAAACAGGCTTTCTGCCTCCAAGACATTAAAGTGGCTGAGTCGGCCAGCTACCTTGAGACTGCAGGTCTGACCACGAACAGTGGCAGAAGCCTGGGGGCGGGGGGTGGCGGGCACCTTGGGGTGGGCGCGGGGCCACACCTGGAAGGCATTGAGCTCCTCGTCGCTGAGCGCCTGGTCCAGATCCTGATCTGAGAGTCTGAAGATGCGTGTGAGGGCCTGGACGCACGCAGGCCTCAGCTGTGGGGATCGCGGCTCAGTGCCCCCAGGCAGCCCCTTTCCCACCCTTTAGTTCCACCTGTTTGTTTTCCCGGCCCAACACCCCCCATGGGGCCCTGGGGAGCAGAGGCCCACCTGCTTGGCCTCGGGGTCATACAGGGGAGCTGTGGGGTGCAGGACAGCCTTCTGGGCATAGTAGAACAGTTCTGAGATGTTCCTCAGGTTTTTGGCTGAACACTAGGGAAGACTGGACAGAGTCAGGGACACACCCAAAAAAGACAAGGCAAGGGTCAGGGCCCCCGGCCACCCACCCAGGTGCCTGCTCCAGGGCCTCGAAGCTGAGTTCCCGTCCTAATCACCTTTCGTCAGCTGCAACCACGCCCTGCCCACTCACCTCTACGCAGGTCTCGATCTCGGGGAACTGGTTCATGATGGGAAGCACGGCTTCCACAGAGCTCCCCGGCCGCAGGTCTGACTTGTTACCCACCAGGATGATGGGCACCCTGGGAGAGGGGTCACGGTCACCAGGGAGGCAGAGCCAGCGGGGCGCCCCCCAGGTCCTGCTCATTACCTGGGCCCCTTCTCGGTCCCCCCATTCACCAGCGGGATCCACTTGGTTCGGATCTGAAAGGCAAAGCCCAGCCATGAAGTGAGGCTGCCCACCTGGCCCACAGCTTCCAGCCGGAGCACGCACTTGGCTCGAGGAGAGCAGAAGCGAAGGCTGAGGCCAACTAAAGGCCCAAGTCTCAGCCACTGGGTACGAGGCCGGGGGAGAAGGCAGATGCAGGTGCGACCTTGTATGCGTGACCCTAGCAGTTCCAGCCCAGGGTAGCCCAATGCAGGCCCGCGGTCACTTGCCTGGGCGTTCGTTCTGGGACTGGGTAGGGAAGAGGGTTTGCCACACAGTTCAGACTGGCAGCAATCCCAGGCTGTGGGAGCGGGGACTCGGATGTGAGGCTCTCTATGGGAGCAGCCAGCAGCTCCAGGTGAGGGTCCCCAAAATGCTTGTCAGGGATGGGGCTGTGCACAGGGTTGGGTGAAGGTCCACCCTGGCCACCCTGTCTCTGCTACTGGAATCTGCATCAAGGACAGGGTGCTGACTGAGCAGTGCCAGCAGCTCACCTTCTCAATTGTGGCCTCCTCGGAGACATCGTACACCACACACACCACGTTTGCCTGTAGGGACAGTGGGAGGCGTGGGGAGACGAGAGGCTGCCTGCTCACCAAGGACGGCGCAGGCCAACTCCACACCCTCTGAGGCACTCACAGGTAGCACAGGGCGCAGCTCCTAGGCCTGGGAGCCCACCCTTCTCTAGAACCTGCCCCCTGCCCGGTGTTCACAGGGCAGACACTTTCTGCTGTCACACTGGGGATGGCAGCTGGCTGCTGAAGCCTCAGACAAGCCCCTTCCCCGCCCACCCCAGTGCAGAGATGCCAGACACCCAGCACCACAGCCCCAGCCAGCAAGTCCCCTGGAGAACTCAGGACAGACACAGTCACACCCAGAACACAGCACCCTGGAGAAGAGCAAGCAGTAAAAGGAGATCCGCCCTGACCTTGGCCCTGCACTCCCGTCTCATTACGAGCAGTTGGCGTGACGGTGGCAGGGGTCTGGGGCTGCCTCTGGGAGGCTAAGGCCTGTACCCCTGCCTGGTGCTGCCCCCAGGACACAGTAGAGGCTACAAGTGGCTGGCACACGTAACCTGGTCACATGTGAGCCCTGGACACGACAGCACCCACCACAGCCTGGAGGCTGGACAGTGGACTAAGGTACGCAGCAAGGGGGGAGGCTGCTCCCCAAAGCTCCCCAAAGCACACAGGAAGAGCAAAGGATGGCAGGCCACGTGGGCGAGACGGAGGAACAGCCCTCAGTGACGCTCCCTTCTCCCCACAAAGGCGCTGTACCAGCCCCTGCTCCCAGCAGAGTACGTCGTGGGAGCCTTGACAACTCTTGGTGCCAAGAGGTCACAGCAGAATTACCAGGGCCGCGAACGCATCGAGCACCTTAATCCAATTCCTCAGAGAACGAAGCGGATTAGGCAGAGGCTGCGGCCAGCCCCCAGGGGTGGAGAGCTGAGCCCCCGTGCCCAGCACCCCTTCCTGAGCCCACAACGACCCGAACCTTGTGGATCTCGTCCTGGAGCTCCTCGTCAGTCTGCTCAGCTTCTGGATGGAAGAGACCCCGCTGCAGACCGGCCTGAAAAGCCGGCTCCTGGGCAGAGCCGCTGGGAGGGGGACCTGGTACCTGAGTAATCCACGATGTGGGTGGGCACCTTCTCCGGGGTGACGTCTGCGGGGATGGTGATCTCCTCTGCCCGGGGAGGGACCTGCAACAAGCCCGGGCAGGGCTGACCAGGGGACCGCGCGGCGTCGCGCCCGCCGTCCCTCCCCGAGCAGCCGGCGCCCCGCTCCGACGCGCCGGCCTCTCACCTCCTCGGGGAACTCCTCGCCCACCAGCGACAGGATCAGCGACGTCTTCCCCACCTGGGCTGCGCGGGGCGGGGCGGTCAGCGCGGGACGGCCGTGCTCAGGGCGCCCCGTCCGCACCGGCCCGCGGCCCGGCCCCCGCAGCCCCGAGCCCCGCGACCCGGCGCCTACCCTCGCCCAGCAGCAGGATTCGCACGTCCCGCCTCATGGCTACCGCCCGGAGGCGCACGCCGACCCCCACCACGACCCCGACCTGGCCCGGACTGGGTGCTCCGCCCTCTGCCCGTCCCCTGGCGCGCGCACTTCCGGCCTCCACTCCGCGCTTCCGGTTCCCACCGCGCAGCCGCACCAACGAGCCGGGCGGGCCAGAGGGGCCGGGCTGTGCTGCGGCGCCACCGCGTGGACGCACCGGGCACCGCAGGCTCGGTGCGCGTAGGACCGGCCCGGAAGGTGGACACGCCAGCTGGCCAGAGCTCCGCGGGAGACCCAGGGCAGGTTCAGAGGTGGGGCGCAGGCTGAGGTGGGCCCGCGAGTTAACGGCAGACTTCCAATGCAACGGTGCAGTAGTAAAGCAATAAATGCACACGTTTATTTAACCTACAGGTGGAAACATTGAAAACTCCTTAGGTGAAACAGGTATTTTAAGTATCTTCAAGTTGCCCAAATTCACAATAGCTTGGTCCTGATGATTTACATGAAGTCCTGGCCTGACCCAGCCATCCTGTCCTGGCATGCGGCCATCGACAATCCGGCTTCTGGGCCAAACCTCTGTCGAGGTGCCTGGTGTGGCCCGGAGCAGCTGACACTGTGGTCCGCAGCCCAGTGGCTGGCGACCTCCCACACCAGGATCTCGTTGTGGGCCACTGTGAAGAGCAGCCTGGCGGACGGGGTGAACCTGCACAGTTGAACCGCATCGCCATGGCCGGCAAAGTCCTGGGCAGTCCCCAGCGCGCAGTCCACCAGCCTCAGCATGCACTCTGCAGGCAGACAGCATGGGTGGCCGGGGCCAGGTGGTGCATGGGCACGGGGGAGCCTGTGCCGATGGGTCAGGGCTGTGTTGCCCAGAGCCCAGGGCCTGCTGCAGCTGGGACAGGGTCAGCAGAGCTGAGGGTGCCCATCAGAGGCCAGGTGTCTCCCACCCGGAGCCTGCGAGTCCCTCCTTGGAGTCCTGCTGCTCCTCCACTCAGGCCCCCGTGCCGGGCGCCATGTTCGGCACCTCGCTCGCAGCTCCTGGTCCTGGCATCCCGACCCACTCCAAGCCCGAGGCACGGAGGTGAGGAGCATGTCTCGGAGGGGGCACAGGTGAGCCCTCTCGGTCCCACCCCAGACAGCCCAAGTCCACACCCACCAGCACTTACCAGCGAAGCCAATGGCCATGAGGTGGGCCCCCGGGGACAGGCTCAGGGATATGGCAAAGAAAGGCAGTGATATCCTCTCCACCACCTGTGGGCAGCAAGCAAGAGGCTCTGGGGCCTCTGGGCTCAGGGTCACTCCAGGCTCCCCTGCCCTGGGACCCTCCCTCCACAGCCCTGGGTCCTGGGGCTCCACTGCCAGGCGGGCAGGGTGTGCGCACCTGCTTCTGGCGGAGGCTGTAGAGGATCACCTCCTTGTGCACGCCAAGGCCCACGTGCACCAGCAGCAGCCTGTCCCAGGGACAGAAGGCAGCAAGGGCGGGCAGCAGGTGGCCCTGCGTCTGTGGGGCAGTGCAGTGGGCTGTGTGGTGGGGGCAGCACTGCCCTCCCCCCACAGCACCACTGGGATCATCTTACCTCCAGAGCATCAGTCGTTGGGAAACTCAGCCAGTCTAGGAGCTCACAGCGGTTCCACAGCCAGTCAGAAGCCCAGACACTGACCCGCTGGTCCCCGCTGGCAGCGAGCCACAGGTCTGTGCCCTGGACCCCAAAGTCTCTGTACTGGTGGGGTGAGGTCTGAGAGGTGCCTTCTGCCCAGCTCTGCCCCACCCATGTGCCAGCACCCCGACGCCCACCCCAGCTCTGGAGGCTGCCTCACCTCTTTGCTTGTGACCTGGATAGTGGAGATCGGGGCACCCCGGTGGTCACTCAGCACACGGAAGGTCATCCCTGTGCAACGGCGGCTCACGGCCACGAGCCCATCCTTGTCTCCAGAGAGGACGGTCTGACCTGGGCCGGGTGGGGACCATGCCGTCACGCCGTGAGCCCCCAGCCTGGAGAGCTGACCTGGGCCAGGTGGGGACGGTGGCATCACCTACACGCCTAACTCCTCACCGTCAGTGGAGAAGGCAACAGCCGTCAGCGCGGACGGGTGAGGGCGCATCTTCAGCTCCAAGGCTGTCCGGGAGATGCTGAAGAGGCGCAGTGTGCCGTCGCTGTAGCCCGCCGCCAGCCGCTGCTGCTCTGAGCGTCCACAGGACAGGGGGCTCCATGCGAGGCAGAGGCAGCTCTGGGGGCCCAAGGCGGGGAACATCAGCCCTCCCCCAGGGAGAGGCCAATGTGGGCACACCCCGAGGCCAGAGGAGGACTCAGCTTCCTGAGCCCTCAGCACACAGGCAGCACCCTGAGCATGCACCCCCAGGCCCTGCACACCACCTACCTGGTTCAGCACCTGGAACTGGATCACTAGCTCCAGGCTGGCCAGGGACCACACCCGCACACTCCCATCCTCACCGCAGGTGGCACAGTGGGACTCATTGGGGCTGAAGACCACTTCATTCACCTGCGGGACCCACAGCTGGGCTGAGGGGCACCCGGCTAGCCCTACCTGAGCCCGCATGGCCCTTGGCCAGAGGAAGAGACACAGGCCTTTCCCATCCCAGCCTCCAGGGCCAGGCTGTCCAGATAAGAGCGTCTGTCCCTGCCCAGGCCACACAGCCCCAGCCAGCTCCATATGTAAGGAAACACTCCTGACCTCCACACAATCCCCACTAGACCTAGGTGAATCCCAACCAAAAGCAGCCCACCCGTCGGTCAAACTGGGTGGGATTCCACAAAGCTGTTCTGATGGCATCTAATATGCAGCATCGTGACCATGTGTCCCTAGAGGGCTGCAGACTGAAGGTCAAAAGCACAGAAAGACACGCTGGCTGCATCCAGCGGTCACGTTGGTGGTGGTCGTAACGTAGGGTTTTTTTCCTGAGATTGTTGTGTGCACACCAGGGGAAAAGCTACATAGGCACCGCTGAGAACCGGGATACGTGGTGCAGGAGAAAGGAGACACCACACAGCAATGGCGTTAGACAGAACAACCCAGCACTGAATTGGAATTTCAAGTGTAAGTGTGAACACGATGCATTTCATCTTTAAAAAAATTACTTGGCTCAGTTCAGCTCAGCGGTAATGGCCCCTGGGACTTGGACCAGGACCTCTAAGTCTATTTCCCACTGGAGGGGCCCCAGGCTCTGCAAAGACTCAGCCAAGTCCAGTGTCGGGCAGACCTGCACAGCCTGAGCCTATTGTCACAGCTCTGGGAAGCCACCAGTGGCCACCAGCTCAGGTCAAGGACTCAGGACTCAAATTTCCATGGCCTGGTGTGTAGAAAAACAAAATGTGGTCTGTCGACATGGTGGAATGTTATTCAGCCACAGAAGGAATGAGGCACTGACGCGTGCCACCACGTGGTGGACCTGGGAAACATGCTCAGGGAGAGGACATGGAGGAGTGCACGTGTGTGGTATGTACAGGATGCGTCAAATCCACGGGGATGGGAGGCGAATCGGTGGTTGCCAGGGGCTGGGCAAATGGGACGAAAATGCTCTAAAATTGAGCATGGTGAAGGTTGCACAACTTTGTTGAAAAAACTGAAAGCCACTGACTTTAAATCGACCAAGTGTGTGGTGTGTAAATTATATCTTTGGTCGACCACCAAAGATAAAAGATAAATAACCCTAGCTCATTTCAAACTCAAATTTCTGCCATTATATTCAAAGACATAAACATAGATTGCTAAAAAAAATAAAGCATCAACTCAGCCTCCCACCGAAGACAGGATTCTATGAGCAGCAAAGGAAACAATGAGCCACAGGGAGGTGGAACCCAGACACGTGCACGGCCAGGAGTTCTTAAAGACACTCCAACAGGAAAACTCAGCCAGGCACAGTGGTGGTGCCTGTGATCCCAGCACTTTGGGAGGCTGAGGCAGGAGGATCACTTGAGCCCAGGAGGTGGAGGCTGCCGTCATCTGTGATCATTCCACTGCACTCCAGCCTGGGCGACAGAGTGAGACCCTGTCTCAACAGAAAAAGTGACTCACTGCCGCTGTTGCTAGGTACTGGGGACCAACCCGATACTTGGCAACCTGGTCCCATGGGGCAAGAATCCAGCTCCTCTCCTGCCACTCTGACCCCAGCTGTGCCTTGGGAGACCAAGAGCTGCCGAGGCTGCGTCTCCCCAAGGGTGGGCAGCAAGAGAGGAATCAGAGACTCAGGCCACCCTCTGTAGCCCCACAGACGCCACGGTCTCAGCGGAGCCGTCACTCAGCTGCCAGCAGCCCAGATGCTCCAGGGAGACAGCTCCGCCACCAGGGGGCAGCGGAACCGGCCCAGCCGTGACCCAGACCCTACCAGAACCTGGCCCGGACACGACCAGAGCCTAACCAGAACCTGGCCCAGCCCTGAGCCGCACCCAGCCAGAACCTGTCCCACAGGACCGCATCAGCAAGGCCAGTCTGTGGAGGTGCCGAGGAGGACGCGCTGCTCCCCAGTGTCGACGTGCAGGACGACGATGGCCGCGTGGCAGGGGTAGACGACAGCTGCCCCGTCCTTGGTCCACAGGGCCTGGCACAGGGGGCCGGGCTGACGTCACCAGTGGTGCCCCAGCCCCTCCCTCCTGGTGGCCTGGAGTCAGCGTCCTCTCCCCCAAGCCCAGGTGGCAGCCAGGCACACACACCTGAACACGGTCACCCAGGGACAGGAGAGCGTGCACGTCCGCCCCACCCCAGACGCGCACGAGTCAGCAGGACGCAGGCGTGCAAAGGGCCAACGTACACGCACACGCATGTCTCCCAAGCCCCGCTCCAGGGCAAGAAACCCTGGGCTTTGGGTAACAAAAGACCAAACGGCCCCCAAAGGCTCAGAGCCTGCGTCCAGGAGGGCCTGGCAGGCGCCCAGGGCCATAGGGAGCGGGAGGGAAGGCCACCCCTTCTCCAAGTGGGGCTCTTCCTCCCCTGGAACACCCACCTGAACCATCAGGGAGGACCCAAGGTCATACCCACGACCTGGCCCCACGTGGCTGGACTGTGCTTGTCAGAAACTACAGACGTCAGTGAGAGCATTTTAACCTGCACCTTAACCGAGCCTCTGGGGCTCCGTCAAGCCAACAGGAGACACCTACGGCCTCAGAAGCCCAGCTGGTCCAGGTGGTAACGCACAGACGTGGGCAGGGGGGCATCTGAGGACCAAGGGAAACCAGCAAAGTCTTCGGGGGGAAGGGCCTTGCACCCTGAGGGAGCTGGGGACCCACGCAGCCACCTCGGGGCTACACGGGGTCTTCCCTGACACTCATGCTACCCAGCAAGAGTCGTCCTGGACGCAGCGTGGGACCCTCACCCATTTGGTGCTGTGGCCCCCAAAGCCGATGACCCCCTTGAGCCTCAGGATCGGGTCCGGGAGGAAGTGCTGCAACGGTGAACGCAGGTGAGATCCGGGAGGGCACAGCCCCTGCCCCACCCAGGGCTGGGCCCCGCCTCTCAGGAAAGCCCCACATGGGCTGCTCCGTAGTAGGAAACTGCCGGGACTCCAGGTCCTGCCCCCACCTGGCACCCAAGGCCCCCACGGACGACCTGGGGCTGGGGCGTCACACATAGCTGGGGGCTGAGCACAAGCTCTTCCTTACTCTTTGTCGAGAGACATTCTTGCCCAAAGCTGCCTCGTGCCAGCTCTGCTTTCTGCCTGGAGGCTGATGACAAGAGACCATCAGAGGACCGTATGCCCCGACGCAGCTCGTGGCAGGCACAGGCCACGTACCGTGCCCAGCTCTGCCTGCTCTGGGATGGGCACTCACTTCTCGGGAGCCGGTGTCCTCGAGGGCCACGGGCACCACAGCTGACTCGTGAGCAAAAATGTGGACACCGTCGGGAGCCACGTCCGCGTTGGCAGACTCCATCTGGGCCAAGGGCTCTCGGCTACGGACGCTGGAGATCTCCGAGCACTCGCAGGACAGGCTGACCTCTGGGAGGGGCGTGGGTGCCGCGGGGGCCTGGCAGGACCGTGGGGGTACAAGTGTCCGCCAGCACCCTGGGGCCACCATGTCCCAGCCCTGTCTTGCGGGGAGGTGGCACTCACGGCTGTGGGGCTGGGTGTCTGGACCGTGGGGGACACACCGTCCTGCGTGCGTTTGCTGACGGCCACCAGGCAGGGAAGAAGCCGTGGCACAGGGCCCAGGGGGACTGCAACGGAGCCAAGAGCCCCAGTAACTGGCTGAGCAGTGTACAAGGTGCCTGGGAGGAGGCTGCGAGGCACTGGCCGGGGAGGCCACAAACGTTCCCGGGCCTCGCCTGCTCTGCAGGGGAGAATCCACACCAACACTGCTGC
>RJWJ010003324.1:0-87921 GCA_004363605.1 Indri indri
AGGCATGTGCCACCATGCCCGGCTAATTTTTTCTCTATATATTTTTAGCTGTCCAATTAATTTTCTTTCTATTTTTGGTAGAGATGGGGTCTCGCTCTTGCTCAGGCTGGTCTCGAACTCCTGAGCTCAGAACGATCCGCCCACCTCGGCCTCCCAGAGTGCTAGGATTACAGGCTTGAGCCACCGCGCCCGGCCTGTGTTGTCTTTTTTCCTTATTGATTTGTGGAAGGTCTTTGCGTGTATATGTGTATGTGTGTTTGTTTTTTTTTTAAATAACAGCTCTATTGAGGTATAATTCACATAATATAAAATAGGAAGTGTACAATTCAGTGGTTTTTAGTATATCAACAAACTTACGCAACCATTACTGCTGTCTAATTCCAGAACATTTTTAGCACCAAAAGAAGAAACCCTGTACCCTTCTGTCCCTAGACCCTAGAAACCACTAATTTACTTTCTGTCTCTATGGAATTGCCTATTCTGGACATTTGATATAAATGGAATCATACAATGTCTGGCCTTCTGTGTCTGTCTTCTTTCACTTAGCATGTTTTCAAGGTTCATCTGCGTTGTAGCATATCTCAGTACTTCATTACTTTTTATTGCCAAATAATACTCCATTGTGTAGATATACCATATTGTGTTTTTCCATTGATCTGTTGCCTAACATTTGGGTTGTTTCCACTTTTTGGCTATTATGAATAATGCTACTGTGAACGTTTGCGTGCAGTTTTATGTGGGCATTTCTTTTGGGTATATGTGTAGGAGTGGAATTTGCTAAGTTTTATGGTCACTTTATTTTTAACTTATTGAAGAATTGTCAAATTGTTTTCCAATATGAGCACATCATTTTACATTCCATCCAGCAATGTATAAAGGTTCCAGTTTCTCTACATCCTCATTATACTTGTTTCTATTTGTCTTTTTGATTATAGCCATCCTGGTGTGTATGAAGTGGTATCTTATTGTGGTTTTAATTTACATTTCCCTTATGACTAAGGATGTTGATCATCTTTTCATGTTCTTATTGGCCATTTGTATATCTTCTTTTGTGAAATGTCTATTCAGATCTTTTGCCCGTTTTTTAATCGAGTTGATTGTCTTTTTGTTGTTGAATCGTAAAAGTTCATTATAAGAGGGCTGTCCAGAAAGTATCCAGCCTGTAATATGAAAAATATATTAACAATGGCTGGATACTTTCTGGAGAGCCCTCGTATATTCTAGATACTAAACATTTATCAGATACATGAATTTCAAGTATTTTCTCCCATTCTGTGGGCTGACATTTCACTTTGGTATTGTCCTTTGAACAAATGTTTAAAAAATATATATATATATATATATTTTTTTTTTTTTTTTTTTTTTTGAGACAGGATCTTGCTATGTTGCTTGGGCTAGAGTGCAGAGGCGTCATCATAGCTCACTGCAACTTCAAACTCCTGGACTCAAGCAATCCTCCTGCCTCAGCCTCCTGAGTAGCTAGGACTATAGGCGCATGCCACCCCGCCCAACTAATTTTTCCTTTTTTTGTAGAGATGAGGTCTTGCTATGTTGCTGAGGCTGGTCTCAAATTCCTGGGCTCAAGGGATCCTCCCACCTTGGCCTCCCAAAGCACTGGGTAGGATTATAGGCATGAGCCACCACACCTGGTCTAAATTGGTGACGTCCTGTTTATCTGTATTTTCTTGCTTGTGCTTTTGGTATCATATTTAAGAAACCATTGCTAATCCAAAGTCACAGTGATTAAAACTTATGTTTTCTTCTGAGAGTTCTTTGGTTTTAGATCTTACATTTAGGTTTTTGATCCATTTTTAGTTGCTTTTTGTGTATTGTATGAGATAGAGGTCCAAATTCATTCTTTTGCACGTGAATATCCAGTTATCTCAGCACCATTTGTTGAAAAGACTATTCTTTCTACATTGGGTGGTCTTGGCACCCTTGCCAAGTATCATTTGTGACCATAGGTGTATGAGTTTATTTCTGAAGTCTCAATTATATTCCTTTGATCTATTTGTCCTTATGTCAACACCACACAGTCTTGATTACTGCAGCTTTGTATGTTTTGAAATTACGATGTGAGTCCTCCAACTTTGTTCTTTTTCAAGATTATTTTGCCTCTTCTGGGACCCTTCTAAATCCATATGAATTTTAGAATCTGCTTGTCAGTTTCTGTAAAAGAGCCAACTAGGATTTTTTTAGGGATTACATTGAATCTGTACATGTCAATTTGAGGAGTATAGTTTATCTTAATATTAAGTCTTCTGACCCATGAATATGGAATGTCTTTACATTTATTTAGATCTTTAGTCTCTTCTAACAGTATTTTGTAGTTTTCAGTGCATAGGTCATGTACTTTTTTTGTTAAATTTATTCCTAAGTATTTTATTATTTCTGATGCTATAGTAAATGGAATTATTTTCATAGTTTTATTTATTTATTTATTTTTTGGAGACAGAGTCTCACTCTGTTGCCTGGGGCGAGTGCCGTGGCGTCAGCCTAGCTCACAGCAACCTCAAACTCCTGGGCTCGAGCAATCCTACTGTCTCAGCCTCCCGAGTAGCTGGGACTACAGGCATGCGCCACCATGCCCGGCTAATTTTTTTCTATATATTTTAAATTGTCCAGCTAATTTCTTTTTATTTTTTTAGTGGAGACGGGGTCTTGCTCTTGCTCAGGCTGGTCTCAAACTCCTGAGCACAAAGGATCCTCTCACCTCGGCCTCCCAGAGTGCTAGGATTACAGGCGTGAGCCACCGTGCCTGACCCCAACCACCTCCTTTTGAAAGCTTGGAAGAAATTAAAGCATCTCTGCTTTATGACTGTATGACTACTGTAGATATAAAAAGTTAAGGAGTAATACATTCATCAAGCCCAAATTTTAATCTCTTACTTAAATACACACACACACACATACATACATACACACACATATATATATATATACACACACACACACACACACTTTAATATGAATCTCCTAATCATTTCTAGATTCTGACCTTTTCTTTTCATTCCCGATGATATTACCCTAGTCCAGGCCCTCGTCATCACTGTCCTGGATTACTGCAGTAGCCCTCGGGTCTCCCTGCCTTCAGCCTTGTCCTCCTCAAGTTCATTTTTTAAAATCATGTTATCTTGCTTAAAACCTTTAGTGGGATCACATTGGGCATGCCACTGGATAAATTCTAAACCCCTTAAAACCCCCTAAGACTGATCTTTTCCTTTCCACTTTTATGTTGAGTAGCTCCCCTCCTCAGATTCTGTGTCCAATCAACTCTGAACTGCATCTAGTTGGGGTCCCCCCCCACATCATGATGTTTCACTCTGCTGTTTTGTTCATGGTTCCTCTTCTGTTGTAATGTTCTCCACTCCCTCTTTTCCTCCTAGCCTGCTAATATCTAACATACCTGCTAATAATTTTAGCGTGGTGGTTAAGAGCCTGGGCATAGGGTTAGCATTTTGGATTATTCTATTTCTTTAGAATCATAGTATTTAACTTTTGTAAACTTTTATTTTGTCATCTATGAAACTGGAATAATTTCTACCTCATAGAGTTCTTGCAAGGATTAAATGAGATAATAGATATGTAAGGAACTTACTACAGTGTCAGTTTGTTTTTTTTTTTTTTTTGAGACAGAGTCTCACTCTCGCCGGGGGATGAGTGCCGTGGCGTCAGCCTAGCTCACAGCAACCTCAAACTCCTGGGCTCAAGCAATCCTACTGTCTCAGCCTCCCGAGTAGCTAGGACTACAGGCATGCGCCACCATGCCCAGCTAATTTTTTTCTATATATTTTTACCTGTCCGATTAATTTCTTTCTATTTTTGGTAGAGACGGGGTCTCGCTCTTGCTCAGGCTGGTCTCGAACTCCTGAGCTCAGAACGACGCCCGCCTCGGCCTCCCAGAGAGCTAGGATTACAGGCGTGAGCCACCGCGCCCGGCCTACAGTGTCAGTTTTTTAAAAAAACAAAACACCCCATCCTGTCTTTTAATAAGACTCGGCCAAGAGGATATAGGTGCACCTCTCTGTTGTGCCTATCTCTAATACTACGATTACGCAATACTTTTTAACTGCTTTTGAATGGGCCTCCTCCACTAGACTTTAAGCTCATTAGAAATCAAGGACTGCCATGTTTATCTCAGTATGACTGGTACCTGACACGTAGACATTCAGTAAATATTTGTAGAATGTATGCATGAAGTTTGAAAGAACTAATCATCTTTAGACAATGCATTACCTTTTACATAAGAGGCTTCTGTAAGTGTGTACCCTCTGCTCATGTGAGAATTTTTGTTTTCCTTTCTCTTTGCCAGTAATAAAGTCTTAAAATAGTAATTACATTTATTTCCACCACACTGAGCTGTGATACCACAGCTGAAAATCCAAGGAATCCATGGGAAGTTGGCTACTCTAAAAGATTAGATCATTTTTCCATATTTAGTTTGTATTCTTGTATTTATGGAATTTTGTTTGAGGATAATCAGTGGAAGCCCTTCATGTAAAATTTGAGATTTAGATTAAAAAAAAGTATTTCCTAAGACATTCGTCTTGAAGAAACCCACAAAAAAAGAAAAAACAAAACAAAAAACTTGAGGTCAGGAGTTCCGAGACCAAGAGATATATTATATTAGTGAGGTAATGCTTGACGATCTAGTTCCTTTTCCTGTGCCCCAACCCTCAAATTACAATAGTTCTTTGAGTGCTTACATATGACAGACAACAACTCTACCAGATGTTATCTTCCTTCTGTAGATTAAAAAGCTCAGGTTTAGGTTAAGTAGCTTACTCAAGATTTCAAAGCCAGAAAGTAGAGGAGCTGGGATTTAAACTTAGTTTTTGCAATGTCCATTCTCTTTCCATTACACCATACTGCTTTTCTAAATAAATTGAAAATTTATTTCAAATTTCAAATTGAAATTGAAAATAATTCTATTTTCAATTTACAGTATTTAATAGTGCTTTTAATTTGGTGACTAAACATTTGAATAAATAATAGAAACCTTATGGTAAGATACTCAGGTAATATTTAAGGAGATAAAGGTTTTTTTAAAATGTAAGTTTTAATTCATGTAGTATTTCTTTAAGGTATGTATATTTTATTTTTAACTTGAATCACCACTAGGAGGACTTATTTGCCATCTCAGTGTTCTTAGACTTTAGCAGATTTGTTTATTCCTTCCTCTGTTGCATAATCCCTATGCATTATATTGGTCAGGAGGCAAGAATGTTGCAGATGTTTTTCTTTCAAACCTCAACTGGCTCTGAGATTTGGAATTAACCTTTAGGATGTTCTCGATTTATCCCCCATATGCCAAAGATCTGTAAATATCTTTTTACATGAGCTGAAATTTTCAGGCGATGGAGTGAAATATTTGTGAACACTGATGTTTTCTTAAAAGCAGTTAATGAAATCAGAAAAAAAAGACCTCATTGTGGAAATACTTTAGCTTTCTCCTGTAATATGATCGGCACATAAATACTTCCTTCCCTTTGTAGTTCACATTGTTCATTTTGTAAGGGAGGAAATAACTAAACTGATAATTAAAACATAAAATTATTTATCCTGCTCCCCTCTTCACGCCCCACCCCCCCAGAGTAAACTAAAAATGATTTTGACCTACCAGGGCTGCTGGATTCTGTGAAACTCACATTGTTTGCGTACTGTTGGAGGGCCTCATTAGGGGGTAAATTTGCTTTTTTTGTGTTTGCCAGTAACGTCCCTGTCTCTTACGGGAACTTGCTATTTGGATTGTCTCCTTCCTTAACTGGCCAGTCTTAAACAGTTCAGTCCCTTAGTTATTTTTCTTGGTTGCCAGTTTTTTCCTATTATTCTTACGTTTTCAAGTATTTAAAGCTGAGGATATTGGTCACTGAGATATTGCCTAGTTAGGGTTCGGCATTGTGCCCGAATTTGTTGGGCCTCTCAGGGCCTGAGTTCTCTGTGCTCTAACAAATGAGCTACAGTTCTCAAGAGATCAGTGAAGCTTGTTTGTTGATCCTGTATTCTCATCCAGAGGAAGTAGATCTTTGAGAATGTCTAAGGAAGGGTGAGTTGTTTATTCTTTCTTGCATTTTTCTCAGTGAAGAGGTATCATCTGAATGAACTGGAAGATTAATAAGCAGTACTGCCAGTGGGAGAATGGAGGTGGAGGCAGAGATTGACAGAAATTCATCCCAAAGCTTATAGTGTTTCATGTGTAGTCTAATGTAAAGGTACTATTGCTATTTTCAGAGACAGCATTGAGGATGCTAATCTTAATAGGAATTTAGTAAGATATAAGTACTTTGTTTACCCTGTGGTAAACTCATTTTGTTTTTTAGTGGAATGTGTTTATGAAAATTGGAAGCAAACAGTGGTGGTTTACCAAAGAATTGAGGGAAGTTTAAAAATTCAAAGCCATTTTAAAATGTAACTTTAGAAATGGTGTGAAAGATTCAGTGAAAAGCAGCCTACGATTTTGTTTCTTTCTGGGAAATGTAGGCAAAAAATAGAGTAGAAGTCCCTATTCTTCTTTGCTTTGTAATATAAAATAGTTCTGACTACTATAAGTGACAAATTAATGATTGCATACTGTTCATTGTTTCATTTCTAACCTTCAATCATAATTAGACCTGGTTAATATTGCCTTTTGATAAAATAGGACATAGAGCTCTCAAAAAAATCTTTAAAAGTACAGTAAAATTTTAATTTTGGTATTTTAGAAGATACTAAATGTTTTTCTGGTTCTTTTGTTCTATAAGAAATTTTGGAGTGGTTCCAGAACCTTGTGTTTGTAATTTCTTTTAATCTAATCATGTATTGATTATGAGAAAAATAAAATTGGCCTACTTTATTGCTATTTTAAACCTCCTTATTGAATAAAGAGAACAACCAGGGATATAAATAATTCTGTATTATTTTTAGACCTCTCATGACATCACTAGAATTTTGAGGTTTGTTTTAAATGTGAAAATTAAGAAAGGACTGCCTCTTTAGGTTTGTGTGTTTTCTTTCCTTTTAGTAGCGGCTGCAAATCAGCAGTAGTTAAACAATTTTTTTGATAAGGACTATTAAAGATGCTGGCATATTTTTCAGTTTTGTACACATGGTTGTTTATAAGGCTAATTTGTAGATTTAAGATGTGTATTTCTAGATGCAGTTAAAATTCTTGGGAAGTAATTAGTACTGATTTTCCCTCATAGTAAAGCATATGTTAGGCTTGGTTAGTTAGAAAGTTAGAGGGACCTATGTAAGGCAAAGGACACTATAAAGTCTAAGATACTCTTCTGGGTTTATCTCACGCGCCTCTGAGGCAGTTCCTGTACTGTAGGAATAGATAAGGAGCAAGTGAACGAGCAAGTACATGGATTATATAAATGAAATCAGTTAGCTTTTATCTTCTATGCTGTCTTTAGAAATAAATGAACAAATTTTGTGCTTTGAGAGAAAAGAATTCTTACATTCACTGTTATCATATGTGTGATATTGACATTTAGTACAGTTATTATCATTTGGTATCTATGAAATATTTCCCTAATAGTAATAGGGGAAAAGCTTGTTATTAGTGTTAAATCACCAAAAATTTACTTGAGCCTTGTGTAAACCTATAGTAATTGAGACAGTGGTGGTATTAGTGTATCATGAAACTGAATAGGGCGTTCATAAACCTACATATGTATCGTCAGTTTTCAGCAATGAGGTCAAGGTTATTCAATGGCAAGAGGTTAGTGGTTTTGACGGATGTGCTGGAACAACTGAACATTTATATAGAAAAAAATGAATTTTGACCTTTGCCTCAAACCATACGTAAAAATAACACAAAATGGATCATAGACCTAAATATAGTCTTTGTGACTTTGATTTAGGTAAGGATTTCTTAGATAAAATACATAAAAAACCATAAGACAAAATTGATAAGTTGGGCTTCATCAAAATTTTAAAAAAACCAAATGTCTGCTTTTTGAAAGATGACATTAAGAAAATTTAAAGGCAAGCCACAGACTGAGAGATAATATTCTCAGTACATTTATAGCTGATAAAGGACTTGAATCTGGAATTTAAAAATGAATTCTTATCACATAATAATAAGACAACCCAGTTTAAATATGGGCAAAATATTTGAATAATAAATACTTTACACAAGAGGATATGGCAAATAAGCACTTGAAAAGATGCTCTTCATCATCAGTCATTAAGGAAGTACAAATAAAACCACAACGAGATAACACTAGGAGCACATACACTAGAATGGCTAAAATTAAAAACACTTGACAGTGTGGAGCAACTGGAACTCTCATGCATTGCTGATGAGAGTACAAAATAGAAGAGTTTTGGCAGTGTCTTTTCAAGTTAAGCATATGTTTATCAGATGATTTAGTAATCTCACTTTTAGATATTTACCCAAGAGAAATGAAAAAATGTGTCCACACAGATTGGTATGTGACTGTGTTCATAGCAGCATTATTTATAACAGTCAAAAACTGGAAACAACCCAAATGTCCATTAACTGAATGGATTAAACAAATTGTGGTATAACCATGCAATGGAATACTCAGAAATAAAAGAGCTAAATATGATACATGCAACAACATGGATGAATTTCAGAAGTATTATGCTAAGTGGAAGAAGCCAGGCACACAAAATAATGTTAGATTCCATTTATATGAAAACTGTAGTGACAGAAAATACAGATCAGTGATATCTTGGGGCCAGAGCTTAAAAGATATGAAGGAATTTTTTTGCATTGAAGGAGATATTCTACATCTTGATTGTGGTAGTTGTTTCATAAGTGTATACAGATGTCAAAACTCACCAAACTTTCCACTTAAAATGGCTGAATTTTATTTTAGGTAAATTATACCTCAATAAAGTTGGTGGGGGAATAAGACTTGAGAAGCTCCTCCTCAACTTGCTGATTTAAAATTTTGTAAATAAAAAGGTCATAGATTATTTATATTCAAAGGAATATCTTTGGGAAAATACAGGTGCTCCTAGGATATGTAATGCAGGAAAAAAAAATGTAGTCTCTCGAAATGATCACTTGAGATGCAGGATCTTGAATTATAATAAGATAGCGATAACTGAGGTGGGCATTTCAAATACAGGAAATAGCATAAACAAGGCGTTAGGGCTTATTTAGGAAATAGCAAGTAGTTCTCTTTAATTATTAGAGCAAAAGGTGCATGATACAAAGCAACATAAGATCAAACTGATTTTGGCAAAATGTTGAAAGGTTTTGAACTTTTTGAAGATCCAAGAATTTGTAATTTATTAGTTGGGTAGATAATAAGCAATGACTAAAGGTTATTAGGTAAGAAAGTGACATGATTAGAGATGGACTTAGGACAGTGCTTCTCAAACAGGTGGAGGACCAGTTTATAAAAAAAAATTTTCCAGTCTGTTTCAAATTGATATATTTATAAAATAGAATAAAATGAATTACTAGAAAAATGAAGAGACAAATGTAGCCTACGTTTTTTTATTATATTCAACAAACAAAATTTCCCTGTCCAATTGGTATAAAAGTTTCTAAATGCTTGCAATTTCTGTATGTATCATGTTTTGGATTAGTAACAAATGTTCACAGACCAGCATTGGTCTGTGGACCACACTTTGAGTAGCACTACTTCAAAGTAATTAATTTGGCATCAGTTCAAGAGCAAATGACTGCTGGAAAATTAATGAGGACCCAGACATGTGGTTAGCAGTGTGAATGGAATGGAAGATCTGGATTCCAGAGACATTTGGTAATTTAAATGAAGGTACATGAGATGACTGGATATAGATTTGAGGGAGAGGAAACAACCACAAGATAAATAGATTTTAGCTTGAGTGGGAAAATGGGAGAGCCAGTAGCAGAAATGGGAACTAGTTTGGGGGTTAGGTTTTTAATAAAAATCCACATTATAGCATTTTTCTATTAAGTAAAAATGTATAATATAAAAAGTCAGCCAGGCATGGTGGTGCTCGCCTGTAGTCCCAGCTACTCCCAGCTGCTTGGGAAGCTGAGGAGGATCGCTTGAGCCCCGTAGTTTGAGGTTGCTGTGAGCCAGGCTGATGCCACAGCACTCTAGCCCAGGCAACAGAGTGACTCTCCAAAAAAAAAAAAAAAAAAAAAAAACAAAACACGGACAGCTCATAATTTCAATTTGCCCTCTGAAAAATGCACTTGTAACTTTTTTTTTCTTGATTGTAATAGCAAACTTTGAATGTATAATTACATTAACCCGTAACGAAAGCAGATGCCCATGAAAATTTTATGCTTGAATCCTTAGTCTCATTTGTTGTAGTAACTGTTGTTGGGCACTTGGCCAGGAAATTGTGACTCCTAGGCAAGGGGAGGAGTTACAGATAAAGCTCACCATTGCCAAAGAAATTCTATTCCAAATGGATTTGTGTGGAGCAACAGTGATATCCAATGACAAGTTAAATTAGACACAGAGGTGTTTTCTCCAGCACTGTCTCAGAAGATACATGCTATTGAGGGGCCTGATTCAGACTAAACAATCTTTTTGAAGTTAGGTTAAAGTCATAAAAAAAATTATACTAGGGACTTTAAGAAGAATTTTGTTATGTGACTTCAAGAACTAGTTGACTCAGATAGTTTCACACTTTACAAAACGGCAACCAGTGACAGATGAGGTAATGCTTTGAATTACAAGTTAAATCTCAAAACCATTAAGAGTTTGCTATTTACAAAATTTCAAATTAAGTAAATTGCATGTTCATGTTACTTAAGTGTGAAAATATTAGATCCCTATTCTTAAAGCACATTATATTTATGTTTTCATTTCTTATGGTTAATATTTATTTTGGATAGAGTTTCTTCAAATTTCATGCCTTGCTGCAGTAGAATATGATAAAAGCTGTTATATTTGTCTCTGTATTGAAATCTGTGCCTGGTTTTGCAGTGTACCTGTCTGTATCCTGGAGATTATTTCTTTCGTTAATGCTCAAATCTGCAATTTGCAAATGACTTAGTATGTTGGAATTTCTGGCTAATGATTGTGTTTTAAAGTTGGATGCTTAGTTTAGTCATGCTTTCTAGGGTGACAATGTTGTGCTTTTTTTTTTAAAGCAAGCTTTGGAAAGTTAATTTCACAGATATGTTCAAGCTCCTGAACACAGAGGTGGAGAATGTTCCACTGGTTAATAATTTAGAAATGTGACACAGTAAACTGGCATTGGCAAAGGTACAGTCAAGATCTTGGACCAACAGAAATTTTTGGATTCCCCAAGGCAGATAAATCTTTTTGCTTTGAAACGTGTGGTGGGGCAGCGAGCCAGTCTTTTAATTGATATAGTAGTACCTTTTATCTGATATAGTACCTAACACTTTGTTTTGTTATAATTTCAGTGAAGAATAATAATTAGTTTGAGGCCAAGAGATTAGTTTCTCTATGCTGAAGTCAATGTATACTTTCAGCATTTGGGTGTTTATTATCTTTGTAAACCTTAGCATATGTAGTCACATAACTATATTTGGCTTATTGCAGTTCTCTAATGCAGCTGTTCCATTTTGTCATTATAGCTTTGCTTATGCACTCTGATATTCATACAACAAATTAGATTTAATTCCATACTGTCCCTCCCCTTATGGCTTATAGTCCAAATTAGGAAAAGAAAAGGAGAGATGAGAATACATGTGAGTTTTTCTTTTTCACAGACATTATAATAGAAATGAATTGGGGGGAGACAGGTGTGATTTTTTTTTTTTTTTAAGTTCAGGAATTGCTTTTGTGGTTTAGAGTACTTATTTTGAATAAAAATGAAAAGATAAAGTGTATTTGGTGGAAGATCCTCATAGGAAAACATTGTATTTCCTAATTTTAGGCTTTTATAAAGTCTTTCCTAGCTCTGGTTACTCCCTGAAGAACAGCTTCTATAATATATATCACAAAATGGTACCTGCTTTACAGTAGACATTCAATGTGTTGCTTGAATAGTTAATGTGACTAAAGAGAAGTGCAATTCGATATTTAGCAATGATTATTTTGGCAAAAACAGATTTTCATATTCTTAAACTATGTTATTCCTAGAGTTTACATGGTTAATAAAGGCACATTATGATCTTTATATCCTTTAAAAATATATATTATTTGGTAGATTTTCATGGCAGTACAGGGTTAATCTTTTTTTCTGGCCAAGAAAGAAATTGGTAAACTACTTGACTGGGATCGTTGATAGTTTCTTTCTACTTTTAGCACTGATTGACATTAGCAGAGTCTCTCTTTTTTTTTTTTTTCCTTTCTTTAGACTTAGATCAGGAAGAAATAGCAGTCTCTTTTTTCCTGTGACTTTGGCTGTGCCTTGGCACCAGCTAGCATCTATCATCTATGAGAACCAAAGCTATTTCTTTTATTATGTGGTTCCACATACCTTTCTCCTGGACTGTATCATAAGAACAAGAGTCTTCCCCAATTCATTCCTGCCTGTATTCCCATAGAATATTTTAGGCCTGTCAGCTGCTAGGGCTCTTATCAAGGATTTGATCCACTTGGCCTCCTAGCCTGAATGAGAATCTGTTTGGAAAGCCTTCAGTAGTGACATTTAGTTTCTAGAGTTATAACCATTATTTTATGTCTTTTACCCCTGTTGTGCTTTCAAAAGAATTTATATAACTGGGAAAAGATAATAAAGTAGATGCTTTTATCATTAATAGCAGGGTGAAGTTTGATGAAGTGATAAAAGGATCATGGTGGTATTTTGAGGTTGCAGAGTATTTTTAAAAAAGGAGGTTAGGCCAGTCATCGTGGCTCATGTCTGTAATCCTAGCATTCTGTGAGCCCAAGGCAGGAGGATTGCTTGAGCTTGGGAGTTCAAGACCAGCCAAAGCAAGAGCAAGACCCTGTCTCTACTAAAAAAAAAAATGAAAAAAAAAAAAAATTAGCCGGGCAACTAAAAATAGAAAAAATTAGCCAGGCATGGTGGTGTGTGCCTGTAGTCCTAGCTACTCAGGAGGCTGAGGCAGGAGGATTGCTTGAGCCCAGGAGTTTGAGGTTGTTGTGAGCTAGGCTGACGCCATGACACTCTAGCCTGGGAGACAGAGCAAGACCCTGTATCAAAAAAAAAAGGAAGTTTAGGTGATTATCATTTATCTTCTAGCTCATTATGTCTTCCAGCCATCCACTACTCTTTTCTCCCCCTCCCATCTGCTATTAACCAAAGATAAAAAAAAAATATCGATTTTTCAGGAGACCAGGTTTTCTTAGGGAAAAAAAAGTATATGTATTTTATATAACATCTCTCACAGGAGCTAACAGTTCTATAGAGCTAATCTAGTGTGCACAGCAGCTATGCCAATGAGATAGATTAAATGATTTTCATATTTTTCAGAGAAATAGAGAAGGTAACAGTTCTTGTTTTTTTTTAAATTTTTTAAATTTTATTTTTTTTAAGAGACAGGGTCCCACTCTGTCACCCAGGCTAGAGTGCAGTGGCATGATCATAGCTCAAACTCCTGGGCTGAAGCAATCCTCCTGCCTCAGCATCCCAGGTAGCTAGGACTACAGGTGTGCACCACCATGTCCAGCTAATTTTCTTATTTTTTGTAGAGTTGGGGTTTCACAATTACTCCTCTTTGGAGACCTTGGATGGGGAGCCAAGCCCAGGCATCTTTATTTTTAGCAAGCTACTAGGTGATTGTGATTTTGATGCACACCAAAGTTTCAGATCTGTTGATCTATATCATTCTAATTTCTCATACTTCTCAAATGAAAGTGAAGAAAAGATTTGATAATAAGAAGATAAGCCATGCAGTTTTAATTTTGTTTACTAAGCTGGGGATCAGATGGAAAGGGTATCTTTATATTCAAAGATGATCGAAACTTACCACAAAAGACCATCATGGTGATGATCTACCATACTATAATATGTTAAGTTTTCCCTATGTCTTCATAGTGATATTCCTGAAATTTGAATCTGATTATTTCATTTCCTCAAAATCTGATATTTTGTTCTTGCCTGCAGGATAAAGTCCAGACTCCCTTATTTGGCATATAAAGTCTTGATGATTTTGACCCCTGCTAACCTTTTTAGCTTCATGGCTTTTATTGCCCCTTCTCCCATTGCAGCTCCCCTGGAAAACCTGCAGAAACAGAAAAGCAAAACCAATGAAAGCTCCTCAGCTCCAGCCACAATAAATGACTTGTTGTTCACTGTAAACATTTTCCTTGCTTGGTTGTTATGCCTGCCTTGCCTTTCTTGTTTTGTCCTACTGGAAAACATGTCCTGATTGTTTAAGATTCAGCTCAAACATCTTTTTTTTTATTATTATTATTATTTTTATTTCAGGGTATTATGAGGGTACAAACACAGCTCAAACATCTTTTCCTGACCTCTCTAAAGCAACTGGTGCTGTCTCCTCCGTGTTATTTTATAGCACTTACTGAATTGCTGTAGTTATTCGCTTATGACTCTCTCCTAGTAGGCTGAGTTCCTCAAGGATAAAGATAGTAAGTTAAAATATAAGTTTCATGAGGGCAGTTATGCTTGTTCAATGCCGTATTGCAGTACCTGGCATATAGTAGACACTACGAATGAATCTGTATATATGTCTTGGGTAGGCTTCAAATTAATCTTTATTTATTAAATAACTTATAAATGAATAAAAATCTCAAAAGTAAGCTTACTTTATGGGGTCAGACTTTGAAAAGGAGAGCCTCTTCCCTGAATCTTGAATACATGGCATTGTTAATGGCAGGATACAATAAACAAGTCCATATTTTTGTGTAATAGTTGATTTCACTTATGGTATAAGAAAGACTTGAATAATTTTTATTTTGAATCTTAATATTGGTATTTAAATGAGAAAATCTAGAAGAAAATGGGAAAGTTTCTTCGACACTGGTCTTGGTAATGATTTATTGGATAGGACACCAAAAGCACAGTGAGCAAAAAGCAAAAATAAACAAGTGGGACTACCTCAAACTAAAAAGCTTCTGCACAGCAAAGGAAACAGTCAACAAAAGAAAAAGGCAGCCTATGGATTAGGAGACAATATTTGCCACCCATATATCTGATAAGGGGTTAATATCTAAAATACATAAGGAAATCACAAAACTCAATAGCAAAAAAGCCGAATAACTCCAATGTGAGCAAAGGACCTGAGTAGACATTTCTCCGAAGTAGACATACAGATAGCCAACAGGTATATGAAACGGGGCTTAACATCATTAATCATCAGGGAAATGCCAATCAAAACCACAATGAGATATTGCCTCTCACCTGTTAGAATGACTTTTATCAAAAAGACAAGAAATAACAAATGTTGGCAAGGGTGTGGTGAAACGGGAACTCTTGTACACCTTTGGTGGGAATGTAGATTGGTGCAGCCACTGTGGAAAATAGTATAAAGCTTCCTGAAGAAATTGAAAATGGAGCTACCACATGACCCAACAATTCCTCTTCTGAGTATATACCCAAAGGAAATGAAATTACCACCATGTAAAGATATCTGTACTCCCATGTTCATTGCAGCATTATTCACAATAGCCAAGATATGGAAACAACCAAACTGTCTGTTGATGGCACAGATGAATGAATAAAGAAATTGTGTGTGGGCACGCGCGCGCACACACACACACACACACACACACACAATGGAATATTATTCAGCCTTAAAAAAGAAGATTCTACCATTTGCAACAGCATGGATGAACATTGAGGACATTATGCTAAAGGAAATGAGCCAGACACAGAAAGAAAAATACTGCATGATCTCACTTATATGTAGAATTTAAAACAAACAACAAAAAATCAAAAGCATAGGAAACAGTAAAACAGTGGTTGGGAAAGGATGAGAAGATGTAGATCAAAGGGTACAAAGTTGCAGTTACGTAGGGTGAATAAGAGATGTAATATACAACATGAGGGCTATAATTAATAATATCGTATACTGGTAATTTGTCAAGAGTAGATTTTAGGTACTCTTACACAAAAGAGGTAACTATATAGGATAATGGATATGTTAATTTGTAGTAATCGCTGTGTATATGTATATCAAGATAAGTATTAATATATCAAAATATGTATACCTTAAATGCAATAAAATTTAAAAAGTAAAATTTTAAAAATCAGTTGGAAAAATAAATGAGAAGATCTGGAAAAATAACCCAAAAACTTCATCAAACTTCAAAATTTCTTTTCCAATATTAATTGAGATAACATTTTTTACTCTCTTGTATAGGGTGTTTGTGAACCGAAGTTTAGCCATGGAGAAAATAAAGTGTTTTGGTTTTGATATGGATTACACCCTTGCTGGTGAGTAGCTATTTCTGATTGCTTAAGAAATGCTGCTTTGAGTATAACACAATGGGTCTGCAGTAGGCAATTCAGTACATACTCGTGGATTTAATTATATATTTGACTTCCAGAAACTGTTATTATCAAGCTGCTTCTGCTGAGATTTGTGAATATTGAAGTTATCAGATATCCTTGAGATTTGCTTCATGAGTTTGTATAGATAGGTAGAATAAGTACTGAATTATATTATTTTTGAGACCCTGATAAGAAACAATATGGTAAAATCATACCTTAATGGATATATTTGGGCATTTTTGACTTTTACTCTATTATACTGTTCTTTAGGGATAAAATTTTGTATCTCTCAGTCTGCCACAAGGTAAATTTTTATAAGCTAAAATTTTTAATGTGTTATTAGGACAAATGGACAATGTCATTTTCCACTGAAATGATTGTACACATAATATGTAAACGGTTTTTTAGAAACTAAAGCTGTTGGTTTTGTTTATTGTCACAGTCCTTAAACACCAGCACTGTGCTATTTTTCCCCCCTTTGAGATGTATTTGAAATAATCAATGTATTAGTCAATACATCTTTTTGGAACTTATTAAGTAAAATATTTTCAGTCTGGTGAAAATTTCATTTAAGAAGTGGTAGGGATGAGGGATAAAGTTGACCACGTGTGCGGGTGTGCATGTGTGTTTGCACACGTGTGTGCAACTGTGACAATCAGAAAATAATCTTTTAGAAATTGTCTCTAAAAATTTTTGTCTTTACACAAAAATCTTAAAATGCATAAAATCACTTATCTTCAGGAAGTATTTATATAAATAGCAGTGTTAGAAAACCAACTTCCATCTCAAATTAGACAAATTTCAATTTGATGTTCAATTTAGACCACAGATGTAAATGAATAATATAAACGTACAAAAGTGAACACATGCAGGTACTTGCCACATAGATGTGGCCATGATTTTTCACCAATATTAAAAATATACATATGTAGTATATTTGATTTGAATTTTTCGTTTCCTTCCATACTCTTTGTCATTCGTTTTTCTATTGCCTTAAAGTTGTTTTTGCAGGATTTTAATTCTTTTATATTTTCCTAATTGGATACAGGCACTTTTAGGAGCACTTGTCAGAAAGCATTTGAAAGCACTGTATTTTCTTACTGTATATCTTGCTATTTGAATGGGGAGAAAAATCTCTCCTTTCAAGAATTTTAGCTCTCCAGGGAAAGGAATGGTGAAATGATTTGGCAGCTCTAAGAGTTACTACCTAAAACAGAAACAGAAGTTAATGGGGTCAAAAAATAACAACCTTTTCCCCCTTGGTTATTAAGACAGTGCCATTATATTGAAATAGTTCAATTCGATAAGTATTTATTGAGAGTCTGTAATGTGCCTGGCACATTTTGTTACTGAGTATTGAGATAATTAGATCTTTCCACAGAATAATGAAAAAATGAACTCTCCTGTGTATTGCAAAAGTCACTGAATCTTAGTCTTTTAACTTTAATGATACCTTATGATTTCTTCTTTTTATTTGCTTTTTTGTGTTTTTGTAACACCACTTCATATTTTAATGCTTTCTCCTAGTCCAGATACTAATATTCTTTGTGTATATATCATAGTAACTGTTAACATTTATTATCTGCTTATTATTTGCCAGGCTCTGTTCCAGGTCCTTTACATAGATATATTGCTTAATACATGGGTTATCTTATTTATGTGTCTTATTTAATATTTATAGAAACCCTACGAGGCAGATACTGCTACTACCATCTCCACTTACAGATAATGCTGAGACATTAAGCACTTACTTTGTCCAAGAACATTTAGCTATGATATAGCTGAACCAAGAGTCAAACCCTAAGCATACATGTGTGTATATATATATATGTATATAATGTTTAAAATATCACTTTGAATAATGACAATTTATAGTGAGATATTTCAAAGTAATAAGCTCCCTTCCCCTCTTTAAACAAACAAACCAAGACTTAAGCATTAAAAAGGGCAAAGCCCTTCAAGAGGTCCCTTTGAGAGATTATATACATTATTCCATCAGTTCTTCGTTGGTGAAAAACATGATTATGGTATTGCCTTCACTTCACAAAGTACACAGGAAAACAAGTTTATTGACTTTATATTCTCACCTGTTTTCCAGAGTGGTAGTCATTACATTTAGCTGTGAATAACTTTTGGTTGTTTAAAAAACAAACCATACCCTGAAGTACTAAGACTTCATCAGAAAAATGTGCCATGAAATACAGAGACAAGACTAAAGGAAGTGTTTTTTTTTTTTTTTTAAACTTCAAGTATTTGGGATAAATCTCCCTGGAATAAGTGTAATAGCCTTCCTTACAGGGTAAGTTCTTGGAAAGAATCTGTATTCTTTTTGAAGCCTTCTCTGAGACATCATTTTCTCTGTGCAATCCTGATACCTTGGTACATCATTCCTTCCTAGCAGTTTATACATCAGTTGCAGTTTTTGTTGCAGCTTGTCTCCCCATTGGCTTTCAGGTTTCTCGAGAGCCAGGCCTTTCTTTTTCATATTTGTATTCTATGTGTAGCATAAAGCCTGGCGTAAAGTAGGTGTCCAGTGAATATTGATTGAATGAACAGTTTGGATACATTAAGTTTTAGTAATTAGTTTAAAAATCATTTTTGGTACTTTAGTTTACCCGGTACAAAATATATACTAATTATTCAAGTGAATTACTTCTAAATATGAATGTATTTTTAATAATTTAATAAACTTTATTGAGAAATAAGTTACATACAATAAAACACATGAATTTTAAGTATACAGATTGAATTTGAGAAAATGTATACACCACCATAATCCAGATACAGAATATTTCCGTCACTCCAAAATATTCCTCAGTGCCTCTTTGAAGTCAGCTCTCTTCCCCACCCCACTCTTGGCCGTAGGGCTCTTTGTCACTATAGGTTAATTTTGCCTTTTTTAGAATTTCATGTAAATGAAATCATATAGTATGTACTCTTTTGTGTCTGGCTTCTTTTGTTCAGCATAATGTTTTTGTGATTCATTCATGCTGTTGCATCTGTAAGTAGTTCATTCTTTTTTTAAAGTGTAAACCCCTAGCATTTAAAAAAAAATTGAATTTGAAATCATTTTAGACCCATAGAAGAGCTGCAGAAATAATGTGGAGAGTTCTGTTTTCCTCTGTTGTATGGTAACATCTTCGTTGGCCATAGTAAATTATAAAAACTAAGAAATTAACTAGTACAATACTATTAATTGAACTATAAACTTTATTTGATTTTTATCAGTTTTTTCACTATTGTCCTTTTCCCATTCCAGGATCCAGTCCCAGATCCCACATTGCATTTAATTGTCATATCTCCTTAGTCTCTCCCAGTCAATGATAGT
This sequence comes from Indri indri, assembly GCA_004363605.1. Lineage (NCBI taxonomy): Eukaryota > Metazoa > Chordata > Mammalia > Primates > Indriidae > Indri > Indri indri. Next base: position 19,625 of record RJWJ010003324.1, read on the forward strand.
TTCCAAGTCTTCCCCTGTCTTTCATTGCTCTGACACTTTTAAAGAGTACTGGTTAGGTATTTTGTAGAATATTTCACAATTTGGGTTTGTCCGCTTTCTGGTTTATAGATGGCACCTTCCAGCTGTGTCCTCACATGGAGGAAGGAATAAGGGATCTCTCTTGGGCCTCTTTTGTAAGGGTACTAATCCCATTTACAAGAGCTCTGTCCTCAAGACCTAATCACTTCCCAAAGGCCCCACTTCCTAACACTGTCACATTGGTTACTAGATTTCAACATAATTTGGGGGGGGGGATACTAACATTCAGACCATAGCATGTGGTATAAAACTGCTATTTATGATCTGTGAACTGATTATTCTGACAAATGATATTTTGAGTGATACAGAGCTACCATTTACAGTATGGATGGGTTACTCGTTTTCAGAGTTAGAATGTAGTGAAATTGTCAGTTCTTTTTGGTGGTTTAAAAAAAACAAAAACGAATGGGCCAGGTGTGGTGGCTCACACCTGTAATCCTAGCACTTTGGGAGGCCAACACAGGAGGATCACTTGAGGTGAGGAGTTTGAGACCAGCCTGAGCAAGAGTGAGACCTCATCTTTATAAAAAATAGAAAAATTAGCTGGGCATGGTGGTACGCGCCTGTAGTTCCAGCTACTCAGGAGGCTGAGGCAGGAGGATCACTTGAGCCCAGCACTTTGAGGTTGCAGTCAGCTGTGATGATGCCACTGCACACTAGCCCGGGAGACAGAGCAAGACCCTGTCTTTAAAAAAAAAAAAATGGTGAAATGGATAAAATATAGTGAGCCTAGGATTGATGATTCTGAAGTGTCTGGATCGGTCATCACATCTCAAAGGGCAGTCATGTTTTGGAATGGTGTGTTAATTGAGAAGTGGTTATTGGTTGATAACCTACCTTATCACACTGTAAATTTGCCTGAATTTTTTCTGAGGAAACAGTTACATAGAGTTTCCTCAAAGTTTTTTTTCCTTGTTTTCAAATGTGGGAAATATATATAAATTCTTTATGAAAAGGGTAGGAGATAGGATTTATTTTTGGCAAATTAAGATATTTTCGTAAGGAAATGCTGTTTTTGGTCTTCTAGAAAATGGCCACAGAACACCTTCTTTGGGGGAGGAGTATCGTGGTTGGTTTTTATTTTGATTGATCAACTTTTTTATGGTTCATATTGGTAGACAACAAAATTTTCTTTGAATAATCCTGATGTTTTGAGAACCCTGTTCTTTTTGTCAAATGTTGCGGTTTATGGAATTAGTGGTGAATAATCATTTAAATCTTTGATTTGTCACTAATAAATGAGGAAGAGGATAATTAAAGCAAAAATATTTATGCAGACTGTAGGAATGTTAAACTGTATATATATAATAATTCTAAACTTACAATTTTCCAAAAGTGAATTATATAGACCTTTGGTAGAATGATGTTAAGGGAGGGTAAGGGGAGTTTGTTGTTAGATGTTTCTTGAGAGTAATTTGTCAAAAGAGAAATTGATGGCCTTACTTACACTAAAATGTTTTTTATTTTGCTTACAGTTTGGTAGTCATTTATTCCACCAGTGAAGTGTGTCACACAGTGTTCAGTAATGTAATCCTTTCTGATGGGAGTTTCATTATATGCATCTCCTCTGAACACCAGCTTAATACCTCACACATTTTTTCAGAGAAGATCCCTTTATTATCAACCATCCCTATAATTGAAGCCAGTTATGCTTTTTTTGTTTTTATTAATTTGTTTGCAAGATTTTTATGTAAGAATGACATTTTTGTATAGAATAGAAACCAAGAAATGCAAAAAACTTATTGACATAAACTAATTTCTTCTGATCGTCTTGGACCTAAATCAGTATCAATCCTTAATCTACTACCTATAGAATGCCAGTATTCGTATTTAGCTCTTTATCTCTGTAATACTGTAGATTAACACTTTATTTCTCTAATGGGATTATGCATATCATTTGTGCTTTAACTACAGTTGACCCTTGAACAACTCAGGGAGTAGGGGCACCAACCCCCATGCAGTTGAAAATCCGTGAATAACTTTTGACTCCCCAAAACTTTACTAATAGCCTCCTGTTCACTGAAAACCTTACTGATAACATAAACAGTTAATTAACACTTATTTTGTATGTCATATGTATTATATACTGTATTGTTACGATAAAGTAAGCTAGAGTAAAGATAATGTTATTAAGAAAATCATAAGAGAAAATGTATTTACTATTCATTAAGTGGAAGTGAATCAAATCATCATTGAAGGTTTTCATCCTTATCTTGACATTGAGCCGGCGGAGGAGGAGGAGGATGAGGAGGGGTTGGTCTTACTGACTCAGGGGTGGCAGAGATGGAAGAGGTGGGGAAGGTGGATGGGGAGGCAGGAGAGGCAGGCACATGTGGTATAACTTTTATTGAAAATGATCCATGTATAAATGGACTGTGCAGTTCAAGAGTCAACTTGTACAGATGAGTTTGTATTAGAAAGTAATGTTTAAAATTTAGATAATACTGAACTATATATGTTAGCTTTGCTACTAGCCAAGAGTAGACTATGTTTTATATAAAAAGTACCTGTCAAGACAATTTACAATTCCTCTCTTACCTCAAATTCCTTTAGCATCTTTCTTTGCACATGAAATATATCTAGATCTGGTCCTTTGCATTTTGGCTTCCTCTGCAGATAAGTGTTTTTCTTCTCCCTTTTTCGAGGCTTCTTTTTCCCTTAATTAAACATATTGGGTGCTCCAGTTTCCTATATTATTAAGTTGCCTGGATGTACATCCTTTTTAGCCCCCACATTTTGCAATTTTGGTCCTTACCTGAGTATAGTCTTTTAGCTTTTTTATGGTCATTATGGGACAGACAAATGGGTCAGACTAAGAACATTTCTGAGGACAAAACAAGCTAAACAAGATCTTGAAAGTCAACCTAAGATTAGGTCTTTGAACTTGAGAGAGAGTAAGAATGAAGGAACTAATCTATCCTGTTTGTGAATTTTGTTTCTTTGATTTTATTTGCATAGATCACCAAAAATGTAATATCACTGAATTTATTGTTACAGTGAACAGTAGAGTGAAAATAGAAAACAGAGAATTGGCATTTTTCAGGCTGTTCGGTGCTTGTTCATTTTTCAGGTGGCAAATAAGCATAAACAGACTGTGCTTTCCATTACTTAGTGTTCTGTTACTTAGTTTTATAATATTATACCCTGAAATCTATTTCTGAGGTTTCAAATGAGAAATTCTCTTCTGAGTAAATGAGTGACATAAAGTACTTAATATCACCTCCTCATGGTTATAGATCACCATCTGACAGACTGGGACGGACTGCTAATCTGCAAAATGTGATTTTTTTCAAGAAGCAAAATGCTAGCCAACAGCTCTTTAGTCAGAGTAATCTGAGTGTTAGAAGTAATTTTCTTAAAAGCCAGGATAATCCTCTTTTCTGTTTTGTATAAGTCTCATACATGAGTTTAGGTCCAGTCTTATTTTTATCCTTACCCTAGAGGCTATATTGGTTGGAGGGAAAAACCTCAGAGTGTGATAGACCTGGGTTTGGATCTCAGCTCTGCCTTGTTCTAGCTCAGGGGTAAGGAACCTTTTCATGTTGGAAGGCTGCATTAATTTAGCTGTAATCACATAAGGCTGCATTCAAGAAACTTCAATTAGATATACTTAAAAATGTACATTATTTTATAAAACACTATTATGTACTTAATCATTTCAAAAAATGAAAACTATTTTAATTTTGGTAGAGACTGGGTCTTGCTCTCGCTCAGGCTAGTCTCAAACTCCTGGGCTCAAGCAATCCTGCCGCCTCGCCTCAGCCTCCCAAAGTGCTAGGATTACAAGCATGAGCCACCACGCCCAGCCCAAACAATCACTTTAAAATGTCATCTACTTAGAGCTCAATCAATTCCATCTGTAGTTCTTTAGGTGCCTTGGTAATATCAACTAGGTGAGGCTGAAATGCTAATTTGAATGCAGTTCTCAAAGTCAGTGGACCTTTCATTGTATTCTCCAATTAATAGGTGTATAACAGCTATGTATTCTTCAAATTATTTGCATATATCACCCTCATCAATAACCTTTGCTAACTGGGGAAAATGTTCATCTGAAATTTCCTTTTGAAGTAGTGTTTTGGAAAAAGATAGCTTTTTTTGAAATGCTTGGATTTTTTGCCACATACCATATATAGACTTAGTTTTACCTTGGAAAGAAATATTCAAGTCATTTTGATTTGACATATCACACAGAAATGCTGTATTCCTATAGAAATCTTTCAGTAATTCACATTGCTGATTCTGTTCATAAAATTTAACTATCTGCTCTTACAGAGATAAAATTTTGGCTAACACCTGTCCCTGTGTTAGCCAACACTCTTTAGAATGATAGGGCAAATCTACATTGAATACCTCATAGTTCAACTTTAGCATGTTACAAAACTGATGATTCCCTGTTGTATTTGCATGAACATAGTTAACAATACTTATACCTTGTTGCGAAGTGTGACTTAAAGTAGTAGCTTCAGCACAGAGATTTTGCTGATACAAGATACAATGGAAAGAAATTAGAGCATCTGGATCTGTTAATGCTTTTTTTTTTTTTGATCTGTACAATAAACCCTTCATGTTTTCCTGTCATGGAAGGCGCACCATGTGTACATACACTTACTAAATTTACCAAATTCATTCCAACTTCATGACATTTATCTTGAAAGTTGTTGAAAATATCTGTTCCCCCGTGTTCTGTTTACAAGAGTGCCCAAAGCGAGTAATTTCATAGCAAAGAAAATCTATTATGACCCGAATGAAGTATAAAATCTGCACCGAGTCAGTAGTATCAGTTGATTCATCCAAAATGATTGAATAATATATATTTTCCTTTTGAAGTATTGCATGAAGTTCTTCTGTTAAGGCTAATTCATGCTGCTGATCAGTTATGATTCTCCTCGAAATAGTTATTTGTACTTTGAAATGTTATCGGGGTCTAAGCATCCTACAACTTCAACAATGCATTCTTTCACAATTTCTACGTCCTTTAATGGCTTCCCTTTTTTCCTGAGTATATAAGCTACTTTATAAGTTTCTTCAGTGGCAGTATTTCCAGGTCTTATTGCTGCTTGAAAGAATTATCTTGCTTTTCATCTTTTAATTTCTGCAATACAACCTTTTGTACCTCTCCCTCTAATTTAAAATATTTGTGGTCCTTATGAGTGTTATAATGCTGATGAGTATTGAATTTCTTTAATGTTGATATTGCAGTATCACAAGGCAAGCAAATCATCTTATCTTTAGCAGAAACAAGATAATATTGCTGTTTCCAATCCTCATTAAAAAGTCTGTTTTCTTCCTTCAGCATTCTCTTCGTCTTCTTTGACATGATGAGCTGTTAAGCAGACAGAATTAAAAAACAGTGTCGAGCTGTGTGGCTATTCAGAAATTCCACTTCAAAAGCTGATAACAGACTGACATACTCGACTCCCATAAACTGTGACCAGCCAGCCTGATACAGTAGTGGCGCCAGTCAGGCAGGGGAAGTTAGATCTAAATCATGAGCATAGTAGCTGTCAATTTAGCCCTTATGGCTTACTAATGTTCTAATTGTACCAATCAATCTGGGATGATTATTTCATTGAAACTTATTTTATTCTTTGGTATTTTAAATATGTTCATTTTAACAATAAAATAAAAATAGATAAACAGAAGTGTATTAATAAAAATAAAAGGATTCGTTCTGTAAAATTTGGATTCAGTCAAAAGGCTGTACCTGAGGACCTAGAAGGCCACAGGTTCCCCACCCCCTGTTGTATCTCTTGACCACCAGCATGTTACTTCACCTCTCTGTGTCTCAGTTTCTTCATTTAATTAAAAAAAAAAACGGGGGTGCGATAGGGATAAACTTTAAGTGTAACGTTTAAATGAAATAGTGTATATAAAATGATCAGTATAATGAAATTAGTTTTCTTCTGCTAGTGATACCAAAATATTAATATATTGAACTCGAGCTATAAGGGAAAAATCTAAGGAATAAGGAGAAAAATATCAATATTAACCTCATTTACACTCCCATGTATTGTGGAAAAACCTGGAATACTAGGCAGATAGAATGGAATATTTAATCATTCTTATTTTTAATTTTTTTTAAGTATTGTTAATGATCATGAACTTAATAAAAAGTTAAAGTTCTTCTCTGAGCAGCTTTTAATGACAAGGTATTTTGGCATCAGTATGTTTCCATGGAAATAAAGTAGTGTTTCAGTGAAGGGTTATTTTTTAGCAGTATCATGGTAAAGGAAATAGATTTTGGAGATCAGGTCCTTACTTAAATTAAAAAAATGTTTCTTTATGACGGGTATCATTTGATTTGTTTCTAATAGGTACAAGGGGATTACTTGCTCAAGCTTGTAATGCCAGCTACTTGGGAGTCAGAAGGATCACTTGAGCCCAGGAGTTCTAGACTACCGTTAGCTATGATCGTGCCACTGCACTCCAGCCTGGGCGACAGAGTGAGACTCTGTCTTTTAAATAAAAATAATAATAAAAAACAAAAAAGAGTACCAGGGAAGAAATTAGAAAAACTAGCTCCTTAGTGTTGGTAAATCAGAGGGTTATTCTGCTAGCAGAAGCATCTCAGGACCTTTGATTCTTGTCCTCTCATGCATAGTAGATGCACTCTGATCTTGTTTTATTGTTATTGGAATGGACTCAACTCATTTGACATTTAAATGAACATTTTTTGCATGGTGTGTTTACCTGGACTAGAGTCCAGTCCAGGGCACTTATCATGTTTCTGTCAGCAATTGTATATCCTCACTAAACTTACTGGCTTTAGAGGTGCTTAAAGGAGTGAGAAAAACAATCTGAAGTAAGAAGTATTACTTGGTATTGGTATTGTCACTATAGACATCTCAAACAAGTCAGAGCATTTTCTTTTTTCTTTTTTTGTGGTAAAATATACGTAACATAAAATGTACCATTTTTAAGTGTATGATTCATTGGCATTAAGTACATTTACAGTGTTGTGCAATGCTTACCACTATCCATTTCCAGACCTTTTTCATCATCTCAAACAGAAACTTCATACCCATGAAGCAATAACGCCCCATTCCCTCCTCTCCCCCAGTCCCTAGTAACTTCTATTCTACTTTCTATCTCTGTGAATTTGCCTATTCTGGATATTTCATAAGAGTAGAATCATATAATATTTGTTTTTATGTCTGGCTTATTTCTGTTAGCACAATGTTTTTAAAGTTTGTCCATGTTGTAGCATGTATCAGAATTTCATTCCTTTTTAAGGCTGAATGATATTCCATTGTAGGTATATACCACATTTTTTTTTCTTTTTTTCTTTTTTCTTTTTTTTTTTTTTTTGAGACGAGCTGGTCTGGAACTCCTGGCCTCAAGTGATTCTCCCTCCTCAGCCTCCCAAAGCAGTGGGATTAGAAGTGTGAGCCACCATGCCTGGCCACATTTTATTTATCCGTTCATCTGTTGAGGGACATTTGGATTGTTTCCACCTTTTGCTATTGTGAATAGGCTGCTGAGAACATTGGTACAAGTACCTGAGTTCCTGCTTTCAATTCTTTTAGGTATATACCCAAGAATGGACTTGCTAGATCATGTAGTAATTCTATCTTTAGGTTTTGAGGAACCACCAAACTGTTTTCCACAGAGGCTGTAACATCTTGAATTCCCTTCAGCAATTCATGAGGGTTCCAGTTTCTCCACATCGTTGGCAATACTTGTTGTTTTCAGGTTTTTCTCTTTTGATAATAGTTACCCTAATGGCTGTGACTGTTAAGGTTTATTATGGTTTTGATTTACATTTCCCTACTTGCTATTGACATTAAACATCTTTTCATGTGCTTATTTGGTCATTTGTGTCTTCTTTTGAGAAATGTCAGCTTTTTGAATTGGGGTTTTTTAATTACAGAGTTGCAGGATCTCTGTATATTCTGAATATTAATCCCTTATTAGATAGATGATTTGGAAATGTCTCTCATTCTATGGGTTGTCTTTTCACTCTCTTGATAGTGTCTTTTCATGCACAAATGTTTTTAATTTTGAAGTCCAGTGTACCTATTTTTTCTTGTGTTGTACGTGCTTTTGCTGTCATATCTCAGAAATCATTGCCAAATCCATTATAATGAAGATTTTCTGTTATGTTTTCTTCTAAGAGTTTTAGGGTTTTAGCTCTTACATTTAGGTCTTTGATCCATTTTGAGTTTTTGTATATGATGTAAGGCAAGGGTCCATTGTCATCCTTTTACATATGTTGAAAAGTTTTTCCAGCACCAGTTGAAAAGACTGTTCTTTCCTCAGTGAATAGTCTTGGTACCTTTGTCAAAAATAAGTTCACCCTATATGCAAGGAGAACTTTGTTTTTGTCTTTTTTTTTTTTTTTTTGAGACAGAGTCTCACTGTGTTGCCTGGGCTAGAGTGAGTGCCGTGGTGTCAGCCTTGCTCACAGCAACCTCAAACTCCTGGGCTCAAGCGATCCTTCTGCCTTAGCCTCCCAAGTAGCTGGGACTACAGGCATGTGCCACCATGCCCAGCTAATTTTTTCTATATATTTTTAGTTGTCCGATTAATTTCTTTCTATTTTTAGTAGAGACGGGGTCTCACTCTTGCTCAGGCTGGTTTCAAACTTCTGAGTTCAAACAATCCGCCCGCATCAGCCTCCCAGAGTGCTAGGATTACAGGCGTGAGCCACCGCGCCCGGCCTGTTTTTGTCTTTTTTTAATGAAACCAATGATAATGTAAAGTTTTGTGTCTGTTTCAGCATTTCTTCTTAAAGAAAGATGAAACTCCTTGCAATAGTGATAATTAAATTAATATGGAACATTAGCTGAGTTGAACTTACCTATTGATAGTGTGTAAACTGATTGCATCTATTTGAATTTCTTAATATGGCAAGAGGTCTATGAAAGGAGTGTATTTGTTGAAAAATCTTTGGTACAAACTAAGGAAGATACCCTTCATCAAAAGACCAGAGAAATAATTGTTGTCCCAATCATGAGACAATACTCAAGGCATCCTTTTCACAACTTGGAAAATGTAGAACTTACGCATTTTACCCACTGGCCTCCAAACACATTGTCTATATGCAGGAGATTTATGTGTGAGAGAATGAGCACCTCCAAGTCAGTGAAAGTTATCAACCTGTATATATTCTTTGACTTATCCTTGAGGGATTTATCAGTTTGTGAATAGATGATGCAGTTGAAGATTAAAGGAACATAAAAATAGGTGTAGTTTGACTACAAAATATATTCATTATCCCCCTTAGTGATCTTTTTTCTTAAGAGGTTTTGAACTTTTTTTTTTCCCCTCCCAGAAACAGAGTAGAAAAAGAGGAATTTTTGAACAGAGAAACTAGGGTAACAGATAAAAAGAAAAAAAAAAAATCCCTCTCCTAAAGGAGATGATCCCTTTCCAAACAAAACAAAACTAGGTAATTGTGGTTAATAAAGTTATCAATAAAAATAAATTAGAAAACAGTGCCATAATACCAAACAAAATAAAAATCTAATCAGAATATATCATGAGGACTGAAGTTGTGAAGATGAAATGTGATAAATTCATACTAGAGCAATTGAGTTGTATCAACAATCTGATTAAGATAAACTGAACTTGACAGGGCCCATGGTGAATGGGTTTGCATAGCTAGAAGGTTCATTATTTATAGTTTTAACTATAAAGCAATAAACTATTAATAAACTATAAAGATTCCATCTCCCCCCCACCTCCCGCTTTTTTTTTTTAGAGCAAGGTCTCATTCTGTTGCTAAGGCTGGAGTGCACTGGTCCGATTATAGCTAACTAACCTTGAACTCCTGTGCTCAAGTGATCCTTCTGACTCAGCCTCCCAAGTAGCTGGGACTACAGGTATGCACCACCACGCATGCCTAATTTTTTTGTTGTTGTTTTGTTTTGAGACAGAGTCTCACTGTGTTGCCCGGGCTAGAGTGCCGTGGTGTCATCCTAGCTCACAGCAACCTCAAACTCCTGGGCTCAAGTGATCCTTCTGTCTCAGCCTCCTGAGTAGCTGGGACTACAGGCATGCGCCACCATGCCCGGCTAATTTTTTCTATGTATTTTTAGTTGTCCGATTAATTTCTTTCTATTTTTAGTAGAGACGGGGTCTCACTCTTGCTCAGGCTGGTTTCAAACTCCTGAGCTCAAACAATCCGCCCGCCTTGGCCTCCCAGAGTGCTAGGATTACAGGTGTGAGCCACCGCACCTGGCCACTAATTTTTTTTTTTTTTTTAGAGACAGGGTCTTGCTATGTTGCCCAGGCTGGTCTCAAGCTCCTGGCCTCAAGCGATACTCCCACCTCGGCCTCCCAAAGTAAGACACTTTTATGTAGGATACATACTTTACCTTTTTCCCAAAAGGGATTTGATGTGACTTGCAAAGTTAAACACATCTAAACTGAGTCAAAAGACTAATATATATATATATATTTTTTTTAATTAAAGAAAGCCCATAAGAAAATACATTTCCAGGCCGGGCGCGGTGGCTCACGCCTGTAATCCTAGCACTCTGGGAGGCCGAGGTGGACGGATTGTTCTGAGCTCAGGAGTTCGTGACCAGCCTGAGCAAGAGCGAGACCCCGTCTCTACTAAAAAAAAAAAAAATAGAAAGAAATGATATGGACAACTGAAAATACATATATAGAAAAAATTAGCCGGGCATGGTGGCGCATGGCTGTAGTCCCAGCTACTCGGGAGGCTGAGACAGTAGGATTGCTCAAGCCCAGGAGTTTGAGGTTGCTGTGAGCTAGGCTGACGCCACGGCACTCGCCCCAGGCAACAGAGTGAGACTCTGTCTCCAAAAAAAAAAAAAAAGAAAATATGTTTCCAAATAGTTATTATCCTTCATATAGTCACCTTATTAAGGAAAATGTATTCCAGTATCACTGTCATTTCTTAGACATTTTAGGAATTCTTTTGGAAGTGTATATTGCCTCTAGGAGTGATTGTTTTGAATGAGTGAAAGCTCATTTAGATGTGTAAGTTCTATCATGTTTGTTTTTAATAGGCATTATTTTATAAGTCATATCTCATAATACAGCTTGATTATTTTCATTTCAGAATAGAGTTTTTGTTTTTGTTGTTTTGAGGTAATTGTCCTTTAGAGAGGGACAGCTTATTTTGGAATAAATCCAGTGATCTTTAGGTAAAAATACTCGTCGTCTTTGTTTGGTTAACTGTACTAAGCTTTTCTTTCTTTCTTTCTTGCTTTTTTCAAGTTGTGTCTTAATTTGGGTTCTCTAAGCTTCTTTTTAAACTAAGGTATTTTTGGTGTCATCCCTAATTTAAAATTTTTCTGCATATTTACACTGTTTTATTTTCTTTGGCCCAACGTATTAATAACCGATGCGTGACTATCATTTCCTTAAGAATATTAATACCGGGCCGGGCGTGGTGGCTCACGCCTGTAATCCTAGCACTCTGGGAGGCCAAGGCGGGCGGATCAGTTGAGCTCAGGAGTTCGAGACCAGCCTGAGCAAGAGCGAGACCCCGTCTCTACTAAAAATAGAAAGAAATTAATTGGACAACTAAAAATATATAGAAAAAATTAGCTTGCCATGGTGGCGCGTGCCTGTAGTCCCAGCTACTCGGGAGACTGAGGCAGGAGGATCGCTTGAGCCTAGGAGTTTGAGGTTGCTGTGAGCTAGGCTGATGCCACGGCACTCACTCTAGCCCAGGCAACAAAAGTGAGACTCTGTCTCAAAAAAAAAACAAAACAAAGAATATTAATACCTGATAACACTAAACCAGTACTTTCATACTAAAAAACCCATGCTCTTGGTAGAACTGGTTCTCATCCAGACTATAGTATTGACAACATGGTATAGTTAAAACAATTCTCAGCAATCCTTACTTTGGAAGGATCTTATTATAACTTATTGCTGATAAAAGACTGTTTTAGTATTGCATAGCCCTCTAAATGGAGAGGATATTTAAGCAGTAATTAAAGAACACCTGACTAATTAATAAAATAATTCTGTATGTGTGATACACGATACTTGTATACACTTGTGCTATTTAAAATATTTTGTGAAAGATTATTTAAAACTTTCTGATCTGATAAAATTTATTAAATTAGGTGAGAATAAATTAGGGAGGATGGATGAAACAATCCAAAATAGTGCTTACTAGGTAAAGCTTGGGTGATGGGTAAATAAAGCAACTTATTTCATATTCTCTCTACTTTTATACGTATAAGTAAAAATATCCTTAATTAAATTAAAAAATCAGGACCCAGTGCATTGTCTAACGCCTGTAATCTCAGCACTTTGGGAGGCCAAAGTGGGAGCATCACTTGAGGCCAGGAGTTAGAAACCAGCCTGAGCAACATAGCCAGAGACCTTGATTTCTACAAAAAATAGAAAAATTAGCCAGGTGTGGTGGCATGAGCCTGTAGTCCCAGCTACTTAAGAGGCTGGCTGAGGCAGGAGGATTGCTTGAGCCCAGGAGTTTGAGGTTGCAGTGAGCTATGATGATGCCACTGCATTCTAGCCTGGGCAACAGAGCAAGACCCTGTCCCACCCCCACCAAAAAAAAAAAAAAAATTGGTGAAGGAAACTGACAAAATGCCAATAAAGTGATTCTTTTTTTTTAAAGGGCATTTAAATTTTAAGGTCTTTTAGTCTTTTCATTTCCATTTGAGATATTATAGTCATTATTTTAACTGTTATTACTCCTTTTTCTTAAACCTCAGGATTTTTTTACACTACTTACCTCAGGAAATGAAGTGGTATTTCTACAACCAAGTAATGCTTTTCAGATGATTTCTCAAAAGAGTATTAGGAAATTCTTAGGAAAGAATTTAAAAAGAAATAATAGTCCTCGTCATTATCCTGTTTATGGATGAAAGTCCTTTGTACTAGTTGAGCTAAACACTCTCAAGACTATTATTTTTAGATATATATTTATATTACATATAAAATATATTCTATATTTTAGGGGGTGTGTGTGCGTGTGTATATATGTGTGTGTGTGTGTGTGTGTGTGTGTGTATAAAGTTTTAGGCAGCCCTATTATGTGAGTCTGCACTTCATTTCCAAGCTTCGATTCCCTTTATGTCAAGTGCCAGTTAAGGTTTTCACTAATATTAATCTCTCTGAATTATAATAATAAATGGTTTATTTCTATATTATTAGGAAATTTAAACAGTTGCTTAATAAAAACCATTCCATCTCCTCCATTAAATGGTAAGTGATAGAAATATTAAATTACTAATGTTTATGATCTTTACTTTCCATTGCCAATCATAAAAGCATTGAATTATAAGACATTTTTTGTGAATAAATGTCATGTAATAATATTAGTTGCATCAGTAAAGTTAGTAAGATGAATCTTCTTTTCCCCAGTATCACACAGGCTGTTTTCAACATGGCTAAACTTGTTTTTCAGAATAGTTCTAACACAATAACTACCTTCGATTCATTCTCTCTTCTGCTTACACATTCTCTGGATGTTGGTTTTATCATGGAAATAATGGCCACTGAGGAAAGGACAAATGATAATGGAATCAATCTGTGTAGCAAACATTTAGTTTAAACCTTGTGAATAAAACCTGCTGGGTCAGGGAACACTAATACTGCAGTTGGTTACCTAGGCAGATCTTGAGAACGTTGGGTTTATTTTCTGTCATTGGGAACACTTGTTTGATTTTGATAGTCACGTGAAGGAGTCAGATTCAGATGATTACAGGGGTCCAAATCAATTGACTGCATAAAGGTTCTTTTATTTCCCAAGTTTTCAATCTACCCTCTTAATTTTCCTTGAGATGACTAGAATAATAACATTATCCAGTATATTTGTGTTTATTAAAGAAATAATTTATTTCCACCTGGATTTCCAATTCATTAAACACCTAAATTCTGTTATTTCGTCAAGATTCTTTGAAGAAGATAGCCAAACATTTTAGTTAAATGGGTTAGGTAACTTATATGGAAGTATATGACCTAAAGTATAGGCTAGAGGTGCACACTGTTGGCCCATGGACCCACCTCAGACCATAGACCATAGTTTGGTTCAAAGAGTATTTGTTTGTTTAATTGGGTCAGTATTTTAAAATTGAGAAATTACAGGTAAAAGTCTAGGTTGGCTATTATCACACAATTGGTAACATTTGGGTCTCATTCCCACAGGGGCGGTCAACTACAGTTGAGTAGCTACTTCCTCCTCTAGGCAAGATGTATTCCCTCACTTAGGCCACTTTACACATTAATTCACTGCCTGACCCTGACACAGGTGGTTGGAACATATTATCTGAATCTGAATTTCAGGGAGTTTGTTAGATAAACTTTATATTAACAGTACTTTGATATAATGTTTATAAAAAGGAGTTAATCTGTATGAGCCTGACTAAATCAAACATAACTTCTAAGAAGACTCCCTAGGCTTGGTTCATTGGTCCCCTTTCTGGCCCTCTATACTTTCTCAGTCACATTATGTTACTGATCTTCTAAAACTTATTATAAATATCTAATTATATATCCCTGCAATGCAGCATGAGTAGGTATAATCCCCTTCAGGTCAAGGATCATGAGTTATTTTGTTTTTTGTTCTCAACATCTAGTACCTGGTACATAGTAGGTATCCAGATGTTTGTTAAATTTCTCTAACTTTAGTACAAGTATTTGAGTGCTGTGATCTGTTTTTATTTTTGGGAAAAAATATTAGCCATTTCTATTTTTTTATTACAAACAGTTCCTTTGGTTAAAGAGGATTTTAAAAAGTTATAATCTCAATTTTCAGTTTGTCTATCTTAAATTGAAAACAGTACTGAAAATAGAAGATCCTCCTAAGTGTATCTCAAAGGGGATATTTATGAGTTAAATAATTTTTTTCATTTTACCTTAAAATAAACATCCTTCTAATATTCTTAGTATTTTTTAAACAAATAAATCTCTTAATTACCATTTAATTTTGCCTTTGAAATGAACCAAAATTGGCAGTCTCTCAAACTCCACTTATTTATTTTACTTACATACATATCTAGTCATTTGGAAGTTCATTTTATTTTGTATTACCGTAAGTGTTGCACAGTATCTAGCTTTTTTATTTTAAGTAAATTAAAATTGAGATAGTTTTATGAAACTTTCAATTTTTTTTTAGATCATTTGTGATCTCTTGGGTTACAGATAAAATTTTCTAGTATAGACTGTTAATGTGTTAGGGTTTTCAAATAGTTTTGGAAAGTGGGAAAAGTCTTCTGGCATTTGTTTACATGAGAATTGGAAAGATTTTATTTAAAATTTTCTCAATGAAAGTTGTGTATTATTTGTTACCTTTTCTAATTATAGGCACAGAGAACCAACATTGCATAGCCTAATAACTAGATAGAGAACGTTGATGTTGATCACGTTTATAGCATAAAAGCAAATGATTATTCTTGGGTGGCTGGGTTGCATTTTTGTTTTTCATAGCAACTATCAGTGGTAGTTTCTCCCAGTTGTAATGCTTTTAGAACTTTTAGACATTACAGTTGGTCATTTCTGCTGTTTTATTTAGTACCATCTCCCTTTCTCAAAAAATCCAGGAGTTAGAGGAGTCTAACCACGTTTTCAAAAACCTAAATGTCTCTGGGGAAAATTACTGCCTATAAAGTGAAACACAATGCATATTTTTAAATTGTCAATATATTTAAAGGAAGTGTGTATTTTCAACTCAGTTATTTTACTAGATTAGTTTCTTTTAACTTTATGGAGTGCTATAACTGCTTAGGGCAAATATCCACTGACAGAATCAAAATTTAAAAATTTCCTTGCATTCCAAATTTAAACATCTAGTTAGATTTTTAGCAGCATACAGTTGATTCTAGTCTATATCAAGATGACAAATTTAGGTGTTGGAAGGGTAAAGAAGTAGGTAGGTACCTATAGGTAGGTAGTTAGGTTTAGTAGACTCAGCTTAAATGGGTACTTGAGAGCAAGATGAGACTGCTCTGATTCGCTTTTGTATCCTTTATTGAGTCTTGTTTCACAATCCATAGTTCAATTTTAAACACCATTTGCCAGCTGCATTCATTTCCTGTCATATTAACCTGAAATGTGCTAGAGAAAATAAACTAAGACATAGATTTTTCTGTTTGTCTTTTGACTTAACATTTCAGGATCAGACGTGGCTTGTATTCGAGACTAAAGGTGCCAGAAAAGTAAATAATATACAATACTTACTAGGCATATCTTCAATATCCTTGTTTTGTTATGGCCAATTAGGCTAATTTTAGTGATGGTCAGAGACTTCTAAATAGTAGTAACTCCTGTAAATACCAATTTCCAAATGGTATCTCTCTATTCCAGCCCATCACAACAGTTTTAAAATCAGTTTTTGTTTTTGTTTTTGTTTTGTTGCTTTGTTTTGTTTTTTAACAGGAGAGCCAGTGTAACTCCTTCAAGACTGGAGTGACACACACTGCATCTGCATCTGCCTCATGTGAGTTCTCATTTTGGCAGCAGCACTCTACTAGGCTGGAACCTCTGTAGAGGTTTGCCCTTTATTTTTCTAAATCTATAAGCTACTACACAGTGTGTCTTGGTGGCAAAGGTAAAAAGTGCATGAGAATTTCAAACTTCCCTGCAGAAAGTTTTCAGCTCATTCCAAGGGGACTTTCTCCGCTAACATAGGTTTTATTTTGTATGAACAGTGTTACTTAAAACAGCCCACAACTTTCATCCACAACATGCAGTTATTTTTTGAAGAGCAGTTTTTTCCTTTCAGATTATGGAGTAAAGAATATCTTTAAATGTTCTCAGTGGCTTCAACTTTCAAAGCTTTGGTTGTTCTCTTTATAGTCTAGTTACGTAACCTGAGAACACTGTGTGCTGTCCTAGTGGCTAAAGCAGTCCTCTTTTTTGGACTCTGGCCCTTAAAATAACTTCTTCCTTTGTCTTTGGATATTGAATAAGTTGGGGTAGGCCCGAGGACTTTCTTGGAGAAGAAATAAGCAGTTAATGTGTGAGGTTATGTTTACTTTGAAGCTACTGCCTGGGTTTTGGAACCACAGAAAGTCAGTTGTAAGAGTTGAGCTAGAAACTGTGCGTCATTTACTTGCCACAGTTTTGTGAGAGAAATTGAAATTAGAGTCTTGCAGCTGTGGAGCGGCATAAAGCTCTACAGACTGAGGTGATATATATGGTTCCCTACAAATGAGGCTGGCTTTGAAGCTCCTGTTTGACTGAAAAAGGAATTTTGCTTTTAATTTTTATTTTTAAAGGAAGAGTGGTACTTTGTAAGCTTCAGGAATTTTTGCTACCAGGTCAGAACAAATGTGTTTATTCCTAAGCAACACTTAGAATAAAACATCTAAATTCATGCTCTGTTCAGCTACAGTTCTGCTTTTGCAGAATTGTACTGTATAGTTCTCTAGCAGATAATTTAATGACCTGGGAGTTCATGTTGCTGAAACAATTATCCAGGAAGCTTATGAGAAAATGTCAATAGCTGGTAGGTCTTACTGATTAATGTAGAGCTTGATGAAATAGATAGTGTCGTCAAAGTGGAACTTGGACTCTCTTTGCTAAATCCATTTCCACCTGTGACTAGAGCAGTTTATTTTGGACTAGTTGAAAGAAATTGGAGAGAGAAGTGTATGTTTCGACACCCAAGCTTAAGTTTTGATGGCCTATGTAATCTAGAAATTCATGTTTAGCAGTGGTCGTATACCCTACCACAGAGAACTTTGGATGAGACTGAGAGAGACCTACATCCTGGCTTCAGCTGATGTTTGTTCTTGCTGTGTAACTTTGGGTCAGCAAATGGGGAAAGATGCATTGTATTTTTGGAAAGTACCTTGAACTCATTGATAGAAAGGAAATTTAAAGCATTTATTTCTATAGGTGGAATTTCTAGAAAGTCACTTCCCTTGAACACTTGGGAAGTTCTGCCCTGTGAATAAATACAGTGTGGCAAATATGTAGTGTTTTATTTTCTGCTATTCTGTTTTCTATTCATTTTGCCAGGCTTTGTACTGGCAAAATGAGGATTTGAGATTTTTTTCCCCTGTGTTTTTTTTCACTAAAAATTCTGAGTAAATTAATTTGAGCTTCAATCCAAATTGTCTCATAGACATAGGTTTTAAACACCAGTTACTCCATCATTCTATAATTACCTGACTCTTTAACTAGGGAAAATTGCTGATTTAGGTGTGAGCCTAGGTGGGAATGATTAAGGTTTGTTTTTGTCCCCCATTCTTAAGGCATATCCAGCAAATTATCCTTCTGAAAAATTAATAATTAAAAATACTTTATTAATATATGGGCCAAATCCTATAAGAATGAATGTCAATTGATTACCCAAAGTACTTAGCTATACTGAAATTTTTTTTTCATTAAATATTGTTTGAAATAAATGGACTTTGGTTAGGATTGAGAAGTAATTTTTGGTTTTTGGAAATTGTATTAAAATGAGATTTACTTGCAATGGAGGTGGGAGCAGGGGGCAGGGTAAGGTGAGAGATGTTATATTTCCAGCATAACTCAAATTTACATCAGTGGGTACCATGCCTTACTGGTTTTATGATAATACACCAGCTTTTAACTCTGTTAGTGTGTGTGACTGTGTAGCACTTTCTTTATCATGGTGCATATCTTATAGAATAGATTTAGGAATTCCACAGGTAAGTCTTCAACAGGTTTTTTTTGGGTGGGGGATGAGGCAGGAGTTGAGGGGAGACAAGAAATATTGCCAGTTTTGAAAATGTTAGCTAGGGTTCACATTAGCATTAAATTATTATTACCTTCATGATAACAAAAGAAACAAAGACAGCTATTTTGGGCATTGTCCTGAAGAGATGAGACTCAATCGTCTCCGAAAGAACCTTAAAATTTTTAGGCTTCTGGTTTTTAAGTCTGACGAATGTTTATTAAAGGATTTTGAAAGCCTAGCTTGCTTTTTAAAAATTTCAATTTAATTAAAAAAATAGATAAATACATTATATGTTACAAGTTTTAAAGGTACAAGAAGGTACATGAAAGTCTTCTTCCCTGTCACTTAGCCACTCAGTTCCATTCTTTGGACGCAATCAGTTTCTTTTATGTATTTCCTGAAATATTCTAAAGGATTGCTTTTGGAAAAGGAAAGTTGAGTCATATTCATTGAAATATTAGCACTAACTTGGATAGGCAGACTATTTGCAATGAAAAATCAGTTTGAGCCATAAGCTGAAGATGTTAACAGTAGATGGAAAAACTATAATAATATTATAATAATAGTTGCATTATTATGAGACTACAAGAATAGGAGGGATATTGGATATTTTTGCCTGATTTGACATTTAGCAATCTGGCGTCTTTTTGTTTTTATTTTTATTTTGAATATGGCTTACCCACTCCTAGAGACTGATGGAAGGATGCTTATCTAAATATTTTATTTGGAAGAAACCTATTTAAAGGAGCAGCGTTTTCTTTATGCTGAATTATAGTGATAACACTAAAAAGTTATGGAAAACTTTTTCATCATGGAAAATTTCAGACATACACAGCAGTGGAGAGAAACCCCCATAGTCTGAAATACATGGTATTTGACCTCTAACAAACTCAGTATCCTTCTTTGGCAGATAAGGAGATTTTTTTTTTTCTACACATATTTGCATATACCCATTCTGCCATAATCACATCTAATGAAATGAATCATAATTCTTTAATGTCTAATTCTCAGTTCATATCCAGATTCTCTAATTGCTTCAGACATGTCTTTTTATGATTGGCCTGTAGTAACAACTTATAAAATATAATTTTGATGGCTATAACATTGGTAAGGCTGATAAGAAAAGTTAATCTAACAAGTAGAACAAATGTGTTGATTGGAGAAGGAATATAAAGTAACTACCAAGCCAAATAGAAATTCCAAAAATAGATTGTTTAAAAAAAAGCTCATGTTAGATTTTGAAGGATTTCTGGGTTGATTATGCACATCAATGAAGGCTCTCTCACCTAGTTTTCTGTTTACTTTTATTCTCATGATTAATATCACAGTTGTGCATATTAGTTTTTTTTAATTGTGGGAATGAAAGAATAGATAAAAGAAAAAATGTTTGGAATAGATTTCCTAAGAATAAATGTTTGATAATTCATCTTGTTGCTGCTGCTCCTGCTATAATATGACCTATTTCCACAGACTAACAACTGAGTTCTCTGATTACTTGGGACAGTACAAAACATGGAGCTTGAGGGGAAAGAAGAAAAATGGCAGATTTAGGAGGAGGGATGCATTGGGAAAGAGCAGAAACTCAATCATTTGCCTTCTGTTTTAACTGGCTGTTCTCTATGCTGGCTAATGAGAACCTCCTCTTTGTGCAGTTTACAAGTCCCCGGAGTATGAATCCCTTGGCTTTGAGCTTACCGTGGAAAGATTAGTTTCTATTGGCTATCCCCAGGAGCTGCTCAGTTTTGCTTATGATTCTACATTCCCTACCAGGTAATTTTTCAAGATGTTTTTGGATTAAGACTACTTCTCCAACCCCAAAATTAGTAATTCCAAATTTATCTCTGACCAAAAAAAAAAAAAAAAGTTATCAAATAATTCTTTGCTTTTTTGGTTGGTGCTGATTCTAGAATTGCCATGAAATTTTCATATACACTGTATATTTTGTGTTCTTGAATTGAGCTCAGTTTATTGCTGTTGAAGAAGACCTACTTATGGGAAAGAAAAGGGATTACTAAAACTGATGGTCAGTAATCACAGATGATCCTATCTTTGGCTATTGGAGAGCAGTTGTATGTTTTGCTAATATATTTAACTTGGTAGTCAGAGCCTTGGCAGTTTGCATTTCTGGATTTGATAGGGAAGATTTAAAATTAAGAAAGAATGTTCATTTGAGATGCTATCAGGTATATCTCATGTATAACATCTGATAGAAGGAAAGAAAAAAGGCTTGCTCAAGGAAATTAAAAGACTGTTTTGGAATGGTACCAGCTGTATTAAGAGGAATTACGTTTATACCTTCTTTGATTAAGCTCTTATTCCATATAGAAAACAATCGAGATTATTTATCTATCTGCAGTAGTCCCCAACCTTTTTGGCACCAGGGACCAGTTTCATGCAAGACAATTTTTCCACGGACCAGGGGTTGGAATGGTTTTGGGATGATTCAAGCACATTACATTTATTGTGCAGTCAAACCTCTCTGCTAATGATAATCTATATTTGCAGCTGCTCCCCAGGGCTAGCATCACCACCTCAGCTCCATCTCAGATCATCAGGCATTAGATTCTCATAAGGAGCACGCGACCTAGATCCCTCGCATGCGCGGTTTACAGTAGGATTCGCCCTCCTGTGAAAATCTAATGCCGCGGCTTATCTGACAGGAGGTGGAGCTCAGGTGGTGATGCCAGCGATGGGGAGCCACTGTAGATACAGGTGAAGCTTCACTGGCTTGCCCGCAGCTCATCTTCTGCTGTGTGGCCCAGTTCCTGACAGGCCACAGACCAGAACCATTCCTCGGCCTGGGGGTTGGGGACTGCAGTCTATTTGGACAGAGTAAATATTTTTTAATTGCCCTGGGATTAGTTTTTAAGATTTAATTCACTCACTTTAGCCTCTAAGGTTATATTGTTTTGGGACTTACTTGAGTGGCTGCAAAGCTGGAATTAGATGAGGTTGGTTCATGGTGATTGAGTAGTACTACATAAAATTATTGCCTGTATTACTTTGCATGATCAATGATGCCTTCATTTTCACATAGGGGACTTGTATTTGACACACTATATGGAAATCTTTTGAAAGTTGATGCCTATGGAAACCTCTTGGTCTGTGCACATGGATTTAACTTCATAAGGGGGTGAGTACAAAGAACCTTTAGCCTCTTTCTAGTGTTTTTATAGTCAAATAATATGATGGTGACAGTTGTCTCCCAGATGTAATATACTTGCCTATTCCTTTCATCTTTAAAGAGAAAATTCCTTTACATAAGGTTAGTTAACAGTTAGTTAGAACCTAAACTAACATACAAATAGTTGGCAATTACATTTTGTTTAAATTAAGTGCCTTCTAATTGTACGGCATTCAGCAAAGCTAATCTTCAAATTTGTCCAAAAGAACTGTGGTAGTTTTGACTTATATGAAATTCTAAGATTTTTATTTTCTCCTTTTTAATACAGTTCTCAGGTAGCTGCTCAGAAAAGGTATGTACATAAAAGTGCTTTGAAAAATTTTAAACTATAGCAATTTAAATGACTAAGATTTTTAGTAACAAAACAATGGAAAAGATTTATTTTTTGTTCAGTAAAAATGGGAGAGAATTCCAGCGTCCCTAGCCTCAAGGGACCAGTTCCACTGAGAAGTGAATAATGGGAACTCAAACTTTTGAAATAATTTGGGGAAAGGGAAAATTGGTTTTCTGTTAATTAGCAAATGTTCCAGTGGGGCTCCGTTTTTGTTGGGATGTGTTATGTTGTACGTACGCATATATGGGCCAGACTCTCTGCTGAGTTTATAAGGTTCAGAAAAAAATGGTTGGTAAAAATCTTGATTTTTTAAAAATTTATCTCAATAAAAGTTGACTGGAACTCCAAAAAAAAAAAAAAAAAGATTTTTAGTAGCTATTATATTCTAATGAACACTTTCAACCATTTGATTATGAGATTAAAATTTCTTAAAAACATAAGGTTAAAATGAATACAGGGTTATAATATTTAAAACAAGGACAAGCTTTATTTTCATAATCAGAATATTTTCCCATTATTGACACTAATTTGGACTTTATACCCTAGTAGGCAGCAGATAACATTTAGTATATACTTTTTATTTTGGCGAAGCATCCCAATTTTTTCTTAAAAAATCATAATACCACAATTTGACAGCTTCCGTTATTGCAGCTTTATAATTACACATGTTCTCTACTGTCATACTACCTTATTTACTACTGACATTATATTAGGGTGAGAACAACTCTTAAAACCAAATATGTTATGTGTCAGTCTCTTGTGTAACTTTACCGTGTATTATTCATTCCTGGTGGAAAATAATAACATCAGTCTACATTGAAATTGTTAGAGAGACAGTGTCTTATTCCAGCTACTCGGGAGGCCGAGGGAGGAGGATGGCTTGAGCCCAAGAGTTTGAGGTTGCTGTGAGCTATGGCGATGCCACTGCACTCCAGCCTGGGCAACAGAGCGAGACACCCTGTCTCAAAAAAAAAAGAGTGTTGTCTTTTTTTGTGTGTGATAAGAGGCACATAAAAGGACTGAAATTGTACCAGAGCTTCCTTTAAATCTGAAGTCACCGCAGTGCCCCACTTGGAATTGAAGAATCTGATACAAGACTCTTCAGCTGGCATTACTGATGTTACATAGGCTCAAAGATGTCCAGGTATACATAGTGAGAACAGTGTCAAGTATTAGGTTGGTGCAAAAGTAATTGCAATTTTAGCATTGTTGAAATTTGCTGTCTGATATTGGAATGTCTTAAATAAATGTGGTTATGTTCTACACCATTTTAATATGCATTTGTCGCTTTATTTTTTTGCTAATGACTTATCACTTGCTGTTTATTTTACATTTATTTTGGACTATGGAAATGATGTTAGACAAAAAGCAAATTCAAGCACTTTTCTTATTCGAGTTCAAAATGGGTTGTAAAGCAGCAACTTGCAAAATCAACAACACATTCGGCCCAGGAATTGCTAACGAACATACAGTGCAGTGGTGGTTCAAGAAGTTTTGCAGGCTGGGCGCGGTGGCTCACGCCTGTAATCCTAGCACTCTGGGAGGCCGAGGCAGGCGCATTGTTTGAGCTCAGGAATTCGAGCCCAGCCTGAGCAAGAGCGAGACCCCGTCTCTACTAAAAAAAAATAGAAAGAAATTATCTGGACAACTAAAAAATATATATATAGAAAAAATTAGCTGGTCATGGTGGTGCATGCCTGTAGTCCCAGCTACTCGGGAGGCTGAGGCAGTAGGATCGCTTGAGCCCAGGAGTTTGAGGTTGCTGTGAGCTAGGCTAACGCTACGGCACTCACTCTAGCCAGGGCAACAGAGTGAGACTCTGTCTCAAAAAAAAAAAAAAAAAAAAAAAAGTTTTGCAATGGAGACGAGAGCCTTGAAGATGAGGAGCTCGGTGGCTGGCCATCAGAAGTTGACAGCGAGCAACTGAGAGCAGTCATTGAAGCTGATCCTCTTACAACTACCCAAGAAGTTGCCGAAGACCTCAAGGTCAACCATTCTATGGTGGTTCAGCATTTGAAGCAAATTGGGAAGGTGAAAAAGCTCAATAAGTGGGTGCCTCATGAGCTGAACGAAAATCAAAAAAATCGTCATTTTGAAGGGTCGTCGTCGTCGTCTTGTACGCAACAACGAGCCATTTCTCAATTGGGTTGTGACGTGACGAAAAGTGGATTTTATATGACGACCTGTGATGACTAGCTCAGCGGTTGGACCGAGAAGAAGCTCCAAAAGCACTTCCCAAAGCCAAACTTGCACCAAAAAAGGTCATGGTCACTGTTTGGTGATCTGCTGTTGGTCTGATCCACTGTAGGTTCCCGAATCCCAGTGAAACAATTACATCGAGAAATACGCTCAGCAAATTGATGAGATGCACCGAAAACTGCAACGCCTGCTGCTGGCATTGGTCAACAGAAAGGGCCCAGTTCTCCACAATGTCTGACCACATGTCGCACAACCAGCACTTTAAAAGTTGAAGGAATTGGCCGGGCGCGGTGGCTCAAGTCTGTAATCCTAGCACTCTGGGAGGCCGAGGCGGGTGGATTGCTCAAGGTCAGGAGTTCGAGACCAGCCTGAGCAAGAGCGAGACCCCGTCTCTACTAAAAAATAGAAAGAAATGATCTGGACAACTAAAAATATATATAGAAAAAAATTAGCCGGGCATGGTGGCGCATGCCTGTAGTCCCAGCTACTCGGGAGGCTGAGACAGAAGGATCGCTTGAGCCCAGGAGTTTGAGGTTGCTGTGAGCTAGGCTAACGCCATGGCACTCACTGTAGCCAGGGCAACAGAGTGAGACTCTTGTCTCAAAAAAAAAAAAAAAAAAGTTGAACGAATTGGGCTATGAAGTTTTGCCTCATCCGTCATAGTCACCTGATCTCTCACCAACCAGCTACCACTTCTTCAAGCATCTCGACAACTTTTTGCAGGGAAAACACTTCCACCACCAGCAGGATACAAGAAATGCTTTCCAAGAGTTTGTGGAATCCCAGAGTATGGATTTTTATGCTACAGGAATAAGCAAGTTTATTTCTCATTTGCAAAAATGTGTTGATTGTAATGGTTCCTATTTTGATCAATAAAGATGTGTTTGAGCCTAGGTATGACAATTTAAAATTCACTGTCTGAAACCGCAATTACTTTTGCACCAACCTAATAAATACCCCACCTTGACATGTCTGGGAAGGCCAGTGGTTACATCCACCTTTCTTTCACTATTCCTCTCACGAGGGGTTTGTTCAAGATCCGTGAATATCAGGAAGCAGGATTTAGAAAATGAAGTGACTGCAGGTAGTACTAGTAACCTAAGCTGTTTTATATGCTGATATTGTCACTATAATTCAGAATCCCAATGAAGATGAGCCAGGGTTCCATTTATGTCCGAAAAGGAATTTTTGTATTATGGGGGAGAGAGGTAGACAGAGAAGAAAAGGAGAGAAGCAGTTCAGTAAGTTAGTACTACAGTCACATTTACTAACTCAAGCAGACCTCCTGTCTTCCTTTACATAAGCCAATAAGCTTTCCAAATAGCTCCTTTGGAAATACGTTTAATAGTGTTTCAAAACTAAGTCATTGATGAGTAAATGCACAATCATTCAAATAGCACTTAGCACTGTGCAGTCTTTAGACTCAAAAGGCAAAGCCCATGGAAAGGAGAGACTGAAGACAGAGGGCAAGAGAGTGTAGTTATTGAAGTACAGCGATGGACAAGGCTGGAAGGGAAGTTTGGGCTCCATTAGGCCTTGCTAATGAGGTGGGACCCCATTTTTTCAAACAAATCTTTACATTGTGTGGGTCACAGAAAGTAGGGATCTGTACTGTAACTGTTTCCTTCCTACTCCAAGTGTAGCATTCCTTTAATGACACATTACCTAACCCTGAATTTTTATTTTAAATATATACTAGTATGGTTTGACACTTAAACAAAATGTAA
This sequence comes from Indri indri, assembly GCA_004363605.1. Taxonomy (NCBI): domain Eukaryota; kingdom Metazoa; phylum Chordata; class Mammalia; order Primates; family Indriidae; genus Indri; species Indri indri. Next base: position 45,748 of record RJWJ010003324.1, read on the forward strand.
TTTCTAAGTATATTTATAAATCAGTTTGGGTTCTAACTGCCTAATAAATGTTACCTATCTTTATGTAAAGGACTTGTTCTTTAATGATTAGAGGGAATAGAAAAGTATATTATTACATTTAGAAAACAATGTCAGTTTACTAAACCTGTCTGAGGAAGTATATCATTACTATTTCCTTCCACCTTATTTTTCATTACAGAAGATCTTGAAAGGGTAGATGATAAGAGTTCCCAATAAGAGTAATTTTGTAGAATATCTTATTTCAGAAGAGTGACTTAAGAGGGAGCTAGTGTGATTTTATATGCCTAACTGGAGTTTATGCCATTTGTAGTTAACAAACTCAAGCAGGAATTTACTGAAGTCATTCTGAGTATGAACTTTAAATTTGGTTTCCTTTAGACTCCATGTATTCACTGTCAGAATTATGCATTTTAATATTTCAGTCTTCCTTTTAATTTCTCTGAAACATTTTTTAACACTGTCTCCTTTTTGAAGTGTTTAATTGAACTCTCCAAGCTTCTCATGTATCTCTAATAATTTCTGTTTCGCCGGCTTTTTTTTTTTTCTTTTTAACCCTGAATGTTCTCCATGGTTCTGTTCTCAGTCTCTCTCTTCCTTCTCTGCACTCTTGAGTGGCCTCATCTCCTCTACTACTTTTCATGATTTTGTCTATTACCTGTGTGTAGATGATCCCAATTATTGCTCAAGTCTGAATTTCTGTTTTAAGTTCTTGATCTTTGTTTCTAATTGCCTGCTAAAAATCTGTTTACTTCAAGCTTAGCATAGCCAAAGTGGAACTCTTCTTACATCCCCTTCTTATCCAGTTTTCAAATTTCTGTTAACTGTACCAAGCACCTCTCAGAGACACCTTAGCATGAGTGTTATCATCTTTGGCTCTTATGTCCCTAATCTGCCTAATAGGATCAGTTGCCTGGTCTTGTTCATTTTACCTTGGCAGTCTCTCTTGGAATACATTCTTCCCTTTAATGTCCTTTGTCACCACTCTACAACAGGCACTACTGTTCTCATGTGGACCACTGGAATAACCACCTGATTTCCCAGTACTTTGTCTCTGTATCAGTTACCTTTTGCTGGAAAATAAATTACTTCAAAACTTAGTGGCTTAACACAGTGACCATTTTATTTAGCTCAGAATTCTGAGAGTCAGCCGGGCAGTTCTAGGGTGGTTTGGCTGATCTCTCTGAGCTCTTTTATGTGTCTGTGGTCAGCTGATGGGTCAGGTGGCAGCTGATCTAGAATGGCCTCACAGTTCTAGCAGTTTGCAGACTGGTGGCTGGGTGCCTCATTGCTGCATGTAGTCTTTTTATCCTCCAGCAGACTATTTTATTCTTATTTACATGGTAGTCTCAGGGTTCCAAGTATAGCAAGAGAGGGCAAATCCTACTACACAAGTGTTTTCCAAGTATTTGCTTAGATCCTACTTGCTGTTGTTCAAGCCTGTATTCAAGATTGGAGAAACCAGTTATAGATTCCTTTGACCAGTTATAGATCCCTTTGTTCCTTCTTCAGGTACCACTGCTTCACTTGACCAGCCTTTAAAAAAAAAAAGAAAAGAAAAGAAACTGAACCTCTAATGAGAGGGGCCACAAAGTTGCATCACAGAGTGCCAGGAAGAATTTGTGGCCATTGTTGCAATATGTCATATTTTCTTTTTCCAGTTTATCTTAAAACAGCTACCAATTTTTTTTACAACTTGGCTGTGATGGGTTTATATCTCTGCTTGAAAACTGTCAGTAGCACCTTCTTTCTTGCCCCTGAATGAAATACAGGAACTACAGCATCATCTACCTCAACCCATTTTTCTAGTTTTATTTTTTCTCTGTTCCCTTTTCTCTACCCAATTGGCCTAGTTTCTGAACTGGCCCACCTGGCCTTTAAGACCCAGCTCATAGACGCCACCACTTTCCTGACTCTTTCCTAGATTTTCCTCTCCTCAACCCTCATGTTCACTTCTCTCTGCTCCTTAAGTTGAAATGGTTTCCTCTTCTTCAGGTTTCTCATAGCCCTTTGCACCTTTCTTGTAGTAGTTGTGATTTTTTACTTTATTATAATTGTATGTATATGTGACTTCCCCTACCAGGCTGAGAACTCTTTTAAGTGCTGGAACCTGAGCTTGTTCATCTTCATAGCAACCCAGGCTTAATATTTAGAATGCTGTCTTACACATAGCCATCAAATATTTGAATGAAATTTTGAATAATGACTATTTCCCACAGTTATTATAATGTTAATTTTAAAATGTCAGTTGATTTTTAAAATTTTCTTTCAGACCAGAAACTAGAGAGCAATATCCAAATAAATTTATCCAACGAGATGACACTGAAAGATTTTACATTCTGAACACATTATTCAACCTACCAGGTAGACTCATTCTATGCTTATTTATACTGATGCTTTCCCTTCTTTCTATGACCATTAGTCTTTGCTTAAGGGAGATAATGAAGTAAGTTTGAATTATTTCACTTATAGCTTATGAATATCTGTTCTTCGTTTTTCAGAGACCTACCTGTTGGCCTGCCTAGTAGATTTTTTTACTAATTGTCCCAGATACACCAGGTATGTGTATACTGTAATTTTTTTCAATTGATTTTTTTTAAATTAATGTACAGGGTTTTAGAGAACTGGCCATTGTAGGTCTTTTCTGCTTTTCTAAAGTGAATTTAGTGCTAGTGAGAGATGCCACATTGCCAGCCTGAGAGATGGGACAGCACCAGCAGCTCCATGCAGGCCCTCACCTCCCACACGGCCCTCTCCTTGCCAGTGTGCTGCAGCCATGTTTGGAAGGGACCACTTCTGATTGGCTTCTCCTGGGAATGAAGACGGCCAGCAGAGGTGCTAATTGTGACAACTGAGTGGGAGGTTTGTGTGATGATTATCTGTCCAAGCAGAATTACACTAAAACCCCCCAACTCATTTCACAGCAGCTACCCAGGAGCCATTCAGGGATGCTAATTTAGTTTCATTCCCAGGCCCAGCAAGATTTGATTGAAGAATAAATACTGTTTATCTTCCCTGAAGTAAAATTCTACTTAAGTCTTGAATGAATTATCCTATTCTTTTAAGGGAGAATTATACAGCCATTGCTGAAAGTTTAGTCATAGATGCAAGAGTTTGGTAACTTCTGATCCCCTTTATCCATTTTAAGACACTAAATTTGGTGGGAAGCTGAGTCACTAAGCTAAATAGAAAATGGACAATACCTTTGTACTTAGGGACAATGTCAGAAAAGTCAGAGTGGAAAGAACCTAAATGACCAATTTTGAGTTTTAAATGTTTCTTCAATGAGAACCTGTTTCTAAAAAGTGATAAATAAAAGAACCTGATATTTTTGGATCTTTGGCCTTTTAGCATCCATTCATTATATTCTATCACTTTGTATTTGTTCACAACTATTGTAATCCATTGAACACTATAGCCATTTCTGGTGGTTAAAAGTGGATTTTCATTAGGGAGTAATAATTTTCCTAATTAGTCAGTCTTTACCCATGTGATATGGAACCTTTGGGTCCCCTGCGCAATTTTGATACTCATTTTATTTACCCTTTTTTGGATTCCCTGTCATGTTCTTTTTATCTTTCTGTAGCTGTGAAACAGGATTTAAAGATGGGGACCTCTTCATGTCCTACCGGAGTATGTTCCAGGATGTAAGAGATGCTGTTGACTGGGTTCATTACAAGGTACCTAGAAGCTGCTTCTTCACCTGCTCACTCTTTGGCATGTGTTTTATGGTCTGACATTAAAAAACTTTCCACATGCAAATGGAACAATTTTTCCTTTGTTTAAAAAAAAAAATGGACTTGGCCTCTAGTGATAGCTCTCTAGAAGACATTTGTTCTTGTCTTTGGCCCTGCTGCTCTCAGAGGTAATGCTGACCTTTCCTCAGTGGTGGTACTTGGCTTCTAGAGTTTATTCCAGTTTGCATTTCTCAACTTACTTAGAAGAGAGTTTACTGTATTAAATTATACTTAACATATCCTTCGTAGATGATAATGGTTCTTATTTTTTTTGTCCAAATGTTTCCCACTTGACTAATAACGTTAATTAGTTAATATTAAGTTTACATTTATTATAAACTGTATTGAATAAGATATGAAACATCTTTTAATTTCTAATTTAAAGTAGAAACAATTTTATATTTTGAAGACAGATTTTAGAGGCAGAGTTGTAGCAGATCATACCTGCTCCTTTTTCCTGGCCTTCTCTATCTTCTTTTCTGTTTTGGTAAATACTAAAGAAATGCATGTGGGTTGATAGTAAATGTACTTTTTCTTATAAACTAAATATTAAAAACTGATTTTTGTTCTTAGTTCCTTTTTTTTCTTCCCCTAGGGCTCCCTTAAGGAGAAGACAGTTGAAAATCTTGAGAAGTATGTAGTCAAAGATGTAAGTAGTACAGGGAAAAATAGATCTGCATAATAACTTATTTTACCTGATAGGAAAATGAGTAACAAGACTATTTATAATGAAATGGACAAGGGAAGATATTTATTTTTCTTGGCATAGTATGTGCCAGATATAAGCACCAAGAATTATCAGCCAGAGCATAGGTCTTAGTAGAGTCTTTCCTATTTGTTGATAGGCAAGAAGACCCAGTATTTCATTTGTTCTTTTAGCTCTAATTATAATAATGGCAGCTAGAGGTTTAGTGTATGCACATCACTGTGCTAAGTGATTGCATGCATTATGCCATTTAATCTTCCCTGTAACCCTGAGTTAGGTATTGTTACCTCTGTGTTATAGATGAAGAAATTGAGGAATAGAGGGAATAAATAACTTGCCCAAAGTCACACAGTAAGTAGTGAAGCCGGGATTCATACCCAAGTCATAACCACTGCATTAGATCGTCTCAAAAATATTCATATGTGTGATTGTTATTTAAAATGCCTTTAACCTATCAACAGGGAATAATAAGGAAAGCTTTAAAATACCTTAAAAGACATTAATGGAAATTTAATAAAATTCAAAAAAATCTGTAGTTAATGGTCTTGTACTAATGTAAATTTCTTAGTTTTGATAATTGTACTGTGGTTATATAAGATGTTAATATTAAGGGAAGCTGGACAAAGAATATATGAGAACTCTCGATACTATTTTCACTTTTCTATAAATCTAAAATTATTTCATAATAAAAAGTAAATATAGAGCCCGAAGATTAGATACTTATTTCTTTTCCTACAGAGTAAAAGCAGAATATGGTATTTTCTCAAAGTTCTGTGGTAAAGATTTCTTGTTTTCAGTCTTTGTGTCTCCTGTTTCCACCCACCTCCCTTTTGATTGTCAAGAAAGAACACTGAATGGGGAGAGTCCAGGAGAATTTGAGTAAAGGACTCTATTTACTGTGAGAGAAGGAAAAGGTGTTTCTCTTTCCAGACACATCAGGAGTGAGAATTTCCTCATTTGTCTGCAGGGTCGGTGATTTCTAGGTTGCACCTGCACGTTATTTTATTCTGCAAGGTGTTTTATAAAACCATAGGATACACAGTGATGCCATATCTAATAATCTCTGTTACATAGAGTATTTGTGGGTAATGTTTAAAACCAGCTTCTCCTGATCGCTGTCATACCTCACATACTTCCAGAAATCTCAGGGTAATTTAAACTCTTTCCTGAGGCAGACATCATGAGGAAGGTAGAGTTATGTTGTAAATGACCATATGAACCACATAAATATGTGTATCATTTTACATATAAATCTATATGTTATATAAACTATATATGTTAATACTTTATTCATGCATGGTGGTAATGTGGACTTTTAAATGCAAAATTCTGAAACCAACCAACTATCCCTAAAAGGGCCTCCCCTATTGCTATTTCAATGGATAGAAATCCAGTATATGACTACCCCAACATATAAATACAAAAATATTTTAGTGTTTCACTCATCATCATATTACATTCCAGGGAAAACTGCCTTTGCTTCTGAGCCGGATGAAGGAAGTAGGGAAAGTATTTCTTGCCACCAACAGTGACTATAAATATACAGATGTAAGTACTTAGTATTTATATTTGTTTACACAGAGGAATTATTTTGGCCTAATGAACTGTGAAGATAATGAGGAGGATAGAAGTTTATTAAGTGAATGTAGTTTCTGGCCATCTCATTTTGAAAGCAGAGTGGAAAAAGCAAAAATATATAGAATAAAATCTATGTCAGAGTGGTTCTCAATTTTTCTAAATGTTCATTTTAACTGTTTTCCCTTATTATAAAAGGCTACTTGGTTTTAATTTTGGGGTTGTTTAAAACACTTGTGCTGATCAAATGGCTTCTATGCCTTTTTGGAGCATCATTTATATAAACTTCAGCAGTTGTACCTTTTATTGATCTGTATATACGGCTTCCCTACTGTTGGAAGTAGCAATAGATGGTGCAAAGATGTTTTAAATCTTAGCTGTCAAAATTTACTGCCTGTTAACCTAAAAAGAAATTTTTCCCATGATTAAAGCATGTGGAAATACTGATTTAACTCCTTAACTTCATTTTACTTTTGCTGAGACACAAGTTTATAGTACTAGCAAGAATTTTCACTCCCCCCCCTTTTCTGTATGTAAAATCTTGATTTATATATCTTGTGACTTGTATTAAACAGTCTTATAAAACCAGTGGTTTGTTAGTTGGTTTAGGGATGGTAGTAGCAAGGCCAAGGTAATATGTTATATCCATGTGAGTCATTAGTTTTCTCTAAACCCTTACCTCATAGGTCCCTTTCCTCCAAATGTATATTCAAAAACATCTTCTAGAAGAAGCAAGTATCCTCCCTGAGAATGTTAGAAGCTTTTGGTGGTGGTGGTGGTATGATAAAGCATTCATTTTTAACTTCCACTGCCATTAATTCATAAACTTTAGAGGAAACAAGAATGTGATGAATCCTGTATTGAAAAAGACATGTTCTATGAAAAGCTTGTGTGTAGTTTTTTGGTAGGTATTATATATCTTGTGCAAAAATAGGATATGGACCTTATGTTGTTTTTTTTTCCCCCCCAGAAAATTATGACTTACCTGTTCGATTTCCCACATGGCCCCAAGGTACTATATGTAACTTAAAAGACCATTGCTTTAGTAATAATGAATGCATTTAATCATTCTAGAATATGGAGGAGAAGGGACTGGTCAGAACCCACCTAGAAAAGTCCTACTTTTAAAGCCTACTGTCTAACATTAGAAGTAACTCAAGAGCTAGTGGAATTTAAAATCATTAACAATTTGAATACTTGGTAGACAGAAATAAAAGGGATATTCTCATGGTATTTAGTAGGATGGGATCAGAATAATTTTATGCCTAAGAAATTCTATACAGAATTGTTAAGTTTGTTTGGCAATAAAAGGAATTTCAAGGTTGAGGAAGATATTTGATTAACAGAAAAAGAAAATTTGAATGTATATATTCTTGACAACTTCTAGATTCTGCTATTAGTTATTGCTGAGTTTTGTGCCAAGACAGCAGTTAACCTTGATATTTAGCAGCAAAGTCTTCATTCTGGCCTTACGGCTGCATTTAGGTTTAAGGAATGAATACCCATTGCAACTTAGTCACATACTTATAGAATTTTAGCCCTAGATTTTTGTGAATAAACATTAACAAACCCTGTTTTGAGATCACCCAAAATCACAGTTTGCAGTGCCCTTTAGCTTGGTCTTTAAAAGTTAATGCCATGGTTCCATTTCAGGATAGAGATAATTTTAATAGGTACATAACTTCTACATTAGTGTTGTGATTAGCTTGCAAGGTGAACCAAAGGCCAGTGTGTTCCTAGAGCCATCATTCTGAAAACCAGTAAAATTTCCTGATAATAGTTCCATGTTAGTTTATATACTTTTTCTGATCTACCTCTTTCAATCTTTCCCGTGGGTATTGATTTGCCCCTCTCTCTAGCCCCTTTTTAGCACATTTCAGAGTGTGAGCACACAATTTCTTAGTCCTGTGAAATAAGTTACTGTGTATATTAATAAGTCTAATAAATTACTAGAGTCATTTATTATTATACCTTGCCTGCTTCTAAAAGGATGTGGCTTATAATTAGACATAATATATTTTTTATAAAATAATGGGATCTTCTAGCTTTACTTAGTATTTCTATATTCCTTGCATCTGAGTGTGATTAATCATCAGTGTCTAAAGGTAAGCAGTGATGTTTTGGCTTTTGCCGTCTCTCCTTCACCAGCCTGGGAGCTCCCATCGACCATGGCAGTCCTACTTTGACCTGATCTTGGTGGATGCACGGAAACCACTCTTTTTTGGAGAAGGCACAGTACTGCGTCAAGTGGATAATGTAAGTCAGGCACACTGCTCTTCTGTTTCTCCTTTCCCATTCCTACTCTCCTTAAGGAAACAGGTATTTTTAACTTAATAGCCCATATCTCTCTTTTGAAATTAAGAGTTTTGGTCTTAACTAAGGTAGCCAAACAAACCCACTAATTCAAAAGAATAAGTGTCATTCATTTGGCTGCCTGGCCAAGTAACATTGTTGGGGGAGATTGTGATAGGATAATAAAGTTATCCATATTCTCTTCACACAGAAAACTGGCAAGCTGAAAATTGGTACCTATACAGGCCCCCTACAGCATGGCATCGTCTACTCAGGAGGTGAGTCACAAACTTCCCTTTATTTATTGTAAGTCTTTGCTCAGGCCTCACGGTGAAAGCTTTGGTGTTCTTCCAGCATGGTGCCACATGTATTCTTCAGTATTCTAAAGATGTCATTTACTGAAAGTAAACAGTTTAGTCATGTACTGATGTAACAGGAGTCCAAGTTTGAGAAATTGATAGTATGTCCTAATGAATCTGATTTTCACTAAAAGGATTCATTTTCCCTTCTTTTTTTAAAAAAACTTATTTGAGCCTTTTTCTCAATGTCCATAATCATTTGGGGTGCTTCTCAAGAAGTTCTCGGGGTTTTCAAGGAGCCTCTGTGGGCACAGGTACATATTATTTTTAAGTTAGAAATAATTGAACAAAGCCAGTTTAATGACAGAGCTGTGATAAAAAATTGTGATGGTACTTTTGAAGATTATATGCACTAAAGGTAAGATGTAGTTTTGTTGCTCTTGGATTTGGTGATCAGGAGCTCTGGTCAGCACAGTGGAGCTGAAGGCCTTGTCTTAGAGGCAATGAAAAGAGAATAGTGAATCCTTGCCTTTAAGAAAGGCGAGCCCTTTTTCTAGTCTGTCCCTCACATAATTTTAAGAATAAAATTAATCATAGTATTTAATGGTTATGGTATTTGGAACACTGGTTTTAATATAGAGACATTTTTGTTTTCTCCTTGTTCATTGTTTCAGGTTCATCTGATACAATCTGTGATCTGTTGGGAGCCAAGGGAAAAGACATTTTGTATATTGGAGATCATATTTTTGGAGACATTTTAAAATCAAAGAAACGGCAAGGGTGGCGAACTTTCTTGGTGATTCCTGAACTTGCACAGGAGCTGCATGTCTGGACTGACAAGAGTTGTAAGGAGCCATTACTCTTATTTTATAAATCTTTGACATAGCTAGTTTATATCTAAATGACCAGCTTTGAATCAATCCTCTTTGATAAGCTATTACTTTGTGTGCAGGGGGTCAGAGGTGGTCAAAAGGTGGGTCCTGACAGTTGGATACCTCCTTTCCTATATTCAGATATTTCACAGAACTCCAGAATTTGAATAACTGTGAGAGGTTATCTTGTTTGGCCTTCTTGTATCTCTTTGAGGTTAAGTATAGAACGTTGGTGTCCTGAGTTGTATTACAGTAACAAGTGAATTGTGAACTCTAGAGCACTACCTTCCTCTGTAGTCCCGTATTTCTCCAGCCATGCCTAGTAGTCCCAGTCTCTCTGCTAATACAACCTTTATCTGTGATTCTGGGGCAGTGACAGCTCTGAATGCTAATTACCTCCTGGTATTTTTTTATTTTCTCTTCTGAGGCCAAATCGTATTCTCGAACTGAGCTACACTGTACATATGCAGTATGTACACTATAGTGAATTGAGCTGTGGGTATAGTTACATAAAGGTGTTTGACACAAGTTCTTTAGCCAGCCCTAGCGCATATCACCTACAGTGTGGTGAAAGTTACTCTGGAAACTCTGGCTCTACCACTTAAAATCTGCGTGCCCTTGGACAAGTTACCAAGATACCCTGCCTGTGCCTTAGCTTCCTCAAATGTAAAAATGGGGATAATAATAATAGTACTTACCTGCTAAAGCTGACGAGACTTAACTGAGGTAATATGTGTATAAAGAAGATAGAAGTAACAGTCCTTCTCAACCAAAGCTCCTCATCTAAACCACAGAACACAGAAAATGATTTGAGTGACTGTTTTCTCAATTCCCCTAAAGATGATAAATAGAAAACTTGTTATGTTCGGTGAAGTGGGGCTTAATTATCTTGGGGAACCCAGGTCGAGAAAGGCTGCAATACACAGGAAGCATGCAGGAGATGCTGGCTGCTGCTCTTACTGTCTGCAGTATCGGTGGGGTTTTCTGGCCAGCCTTTCATCCACATTTTCAACTTTTCTACCTACGAAGTTTTAGAAATCTAATTGATTTGGCTCTACTATTTCCTGGACCTGTGACTCAATCCTTCATCTGAAAATGGGACTATTTATACTGGCTTTGCTGACTACATCTGAGACAGGGTATGAATTGGTACTTTTGTAATCTCAGAGTGAGCATAAATCTAGGAAAGTTGTAGTCAGTGGTATTTAGTGTGAGGAAAGGCAGTTAAAGAGGAAATTATGGTGTTCTGTTGTTGCCAGACTCCAAGCAGGGTATCAGTGGGTTTTCCTGAAGGGGGAGGAGGAGGTCATTTTACACACTCACCTATAACATGTTACTCCCAGACTATACTATTCAGTCATATCTGCAACCTTTTAATTTCGTTTTAGCAGCAGTTAGGAACTGGGTGCTTTTATTTATTTAAAACATTTCCCTTTTCCTTCCAAACCTCAACTAGCACTTTTTGAAGAGCTTCAGAGCTTGGATATCTTCTTGGCTGAACTCTACAAGTAAGTTTCTTAATTCTAAAAATTCCTTCCCCAAAAACCATCTACCTCTTCAGGAGTCGCCTAGCTGTAAGACATGTTCTTTCTAGAGATTTTCACTGAGTTTTTCTTTTGTCTTCAGGCACCTTGACAGCAGTAGCAATGAGCGCCCAGACATTAGTTCCATCCAGAAACGTATTAAGGTATCCAACTAAAACTTGGGAAATTGAGTTTATTTCTGGTTTTATGTAGGGATTGGCACATAGCTGCTGCTCAATAATATTTGTTGAATAAGCTGAGAATCTCATTCTCTTTTAGAAAGTAACTCATGACATGGACATGTGCTATGGGATGATGGGAAGCCTGTTTCGCAGTGGCTCCCGGCAGACCCTCTTTGCCAGTCAAGTGATGCGTTATGCTGACCTGTATGCAGCATCTTTCATCAACCTGCTGTATTACCCATTCAGCTACCTCTTCAGAGCTGCTCATGTCTTGGTGAGTCAGGGCTACAGCCTTAAGCTACTGTTGATAGCTAAGATGCACTCTAAGGCCAGGATCAGCAACCAGCTTTGTGGGATGGCGTAGGAGACGGTTTGAACATTTGTGATATACAGAGCCCATGTGCAGGTTATATGGTTGTATAAGAAGGGGTCTTTGAGAAAGTATGACCCAAATAGGAGGTTACAGAGTATAACTTCACTCTCTGAAATCTACTCTATTAAAAGTTGTATTTGAATGGTAAAGTTAAATGTGATTTTTATATTCCTACATTCCAATACTTTTCTGTTTTAGAACTGATTTTTTGCTATGAAATAGAAGATAAGAATCTCTCCTCTTCATCTTATCTAATTTCAGGCTATAGTAAACAGTATGGACACGGTATTGGGGAAGAAGTGGATAGGCAGCTATAGGTAGTTCTATGAAGATATATCTATATTGACCTGCCTTCTGGTCCATCATAGGCATAAACTCTGCATGGCCATCTCACAGAGGAGAGGGGTTAGGATTTGGGAAGCAGCTGTTTCACTTTGCTTTCTGAGCCTCTAGCCTTGTCCCGTCTAGATGCCTCATGAATCAACGGTGGAGCATACACATGTAGATATCAATGAGATGGAGTCTCCTCTCGCCACCCGGAACCGCACGTCAGTGGATTTCAAAGACACCGACTATAAGCGGCACCAGCTGACACGGTCGATTAGTGAGATTAAACCCCCCAACCTCTTCCCACTGGTCCCCCAGGAAATTACACACTGCCATGATGAAGATGATGATGAGGAGGAAGAGGAGGAGGAAGAATAAAGAGGAAAACCAAAACCCTGAGCACCCATTAAACGAGTTCTGGCAGGACTTATAGGAGCAAAAGATGTCCCTGTTTGGGTTCTTCTGGGGTGGGGGGCAGGGGGATTCTGTCAAAGGTACGTCTGGAAAGTTTCCGAAGACTTTAATCATAGAGGGATACCTGTTTTGGTCTTGTGTATCTGTATTCTTTGCAGATGGTTCAAAATTGTAATGGAGTCTATTATGGAAGAAAGGGTAAAATCAGGCTGAACTGCATGCAGATGGCTCCATTGTGGCTTGCGACACTGTTTCCTTGTCTTTTTTCTTCAGTATGTCGTGAATCTGGATATACTAAGGGGGTGAAGGGTCTCAGAATACAACAAGAAGGACGATGGGAAGACGTGACCCAAAATGCTGTTATGTTACAAATTGTGCTATAACTTTAAAATCCAACTTTTTGAGCGCATTACACAGTATTGATATCAGTGGAGAAATATATTGTTTCCATTATCACATGTAGCCTTCTGTTAAGGTCAAGTTTCCTTTTATATGCCTTTTAGTAACCTCAGTGACTCTGGCAAGGCTACTTCTCTATGAGTAGCTTTGCAGTAGTATTCTCTGCTTGCTTTAGGTCTGGATGGGACTGCAGGGACTATTTTGAGGTAAAAGACTGCATCCTTTCTACATTTTTTTGGTTGATAGCACATAGTGCCTTTTTTTTTTTTTTAATCCACAACCAATCTGTTTCTTATCTGTGATAAATCTATAGAAAGAATTAGCTGAAAGGACAAAGGAGCAAACCCCCAGAAAAGGAAAGGAGGAGCCTCCTTCTTCCATTACATTGTAACTGAATAAAATCCCTTAGTCTGGGCTATACAGTTGTGGCTCATGCTACCCAATTCCAGATTCTATCCACTAGGGTTTTATTGTTGTATTTTAAAATTGAGCATTGGAAGATGGGAAGAGGGCTCTGTAAGCCAGAATCTTACTAGAGCAGAGGACACAATCAGTGTGAATAAATTCACTTCAGAATCCCAAGTGAAATCACTTCTTGTTGTTTTGAACAAGAAAATCATTACTGTATATGTTAGGGTATTATAAAATTGCCTCACCAGTACAGTGAAAGTTATTCCAACATTTTTAACAAGTGGTATAGACTCTTACTTTAACCTTCATATATTTTCTTCCATTCTTATTATCATTGGTCAACAGGGGAGGGTAGATTAGCTGCTCTAGAATTCAATAAAGTATAATATTTCTAATACTGACTATGACCCCTTCTGTAGCACAACTGTAATAGCTGGTGGTTTTCAAGTGGGTTTAGGTTTGGTTTAGTGACATCAGTTTGACTTTTTCTCTTAAAGGAAATCTGCCCAGATCACTTTTAAAAAGAAATATTTGAGAATTGATATATTCTAACATGATCATAATAGTTCACAAAGTTTTTTGGAACTGCGAGGTGATGCTTGTTTAAAAAACTCACTTTATAGGTGGGGATACGACTCAGCACAAGGATGCACTGCCTCCCTGCTTTGATACAAACGGCTTTAGAGTAAGTCACGGGAAGAAACACATTGTAAGTGCTAGCGGTTGGGAATATACGACCCTTTAAAAGGATCAGGTTAGAAACGCTATTGCGAATAACAATTAGACCCTTGGTCCCTGTTTTAAAATTTTAGGGAATGTGTTTTGTCATCACCCCAGTCACTAATTATTCTCATTCAACATGGAGATGTTGCTGAGTTTGACATAGAAATTATTGGGGTTTGAGAAAACGTAAGATTAAGTGCTCATTACAACTACAGAGCCACTTTATGTCTACTCCCTTTTAGAGCAAGGACCACATGTTCACTGAGCTTTAATTCACCATACTTTTTCTATTAATGTCCACCTAAGAGTGTCTTACTAGCCAGATGAGACTCTCTGGGTCCAAAGATGGGGAAGGGAAAAGCACACAGTTAGAATAAGAATTCCACTGCTAGTCACAGCTTTCTCTACAACCACCAAAACGTATCAAAGAGCGAGGATCCCACAAAAAGTCTAAGACCCAGAGCAAAGAGTTGCTTCTCTGTACATCCTCCTTGTTAAGTCAGTGGTTCATGTGCAGGCACCTAGGCAGCTGTGATTGGGCTTTAAACATGAATTATGAGTTTCTCCCTGTTGCCAGTAGTTAAGCTGAGCTTAAAGGAAAAATATACATTTAACCTGAGGAGTTTTATACCATGAGAAGACAGATCTGCCATCTCTTTTGAGATTTTTTTCCTAGGTGTTTTGGAAACTACTTATTTATAGGCTTTGTAGGACACACCCCCTTCTTGAGTGATAGACTGAACTCCCAACATTAAAGCATGTACAGGGGCCCCGGCCTACCTGGCAGTTAGTTGGTCAAAGATACAGCAGACCCAGGTCCTGCTGGGTTTCCTCTGCAAGAGGAATCGCCCAATACATTCACCTCTGCAAAGATAGTCAGTTAAAGCTCTGATAGTGTACTTCACAAAAGTTGTTCAAAGCCAAGGAAGTTCAGTGTTCTGTTTTAGACCTAAGATTTTTCTCTTACCATAGCATAGCTCTGCTGAGATCTAAAATATTAAGGCAAATCCTTTAAGCTACCTTTTCTAAGATGCTTTCAGAAGTGGTTTTTAATAGAACTATAGTAAGTGAGCGCTACAAATCCTTAAGTCGTGTTAGTATTGTTTTTAAGAAACCACTTATAAAAGCCACAAGCAATTACATGTCAGATTTAAAAGTATTTTGCCCATGTTTAGATATTTCTAAATCAGATTTATTTATTTAAGAAATATTTTGTCAACAACTTTAAAGCCCCGCAATTTTTCCAAGGCTGCCTAGGCATTTTAAAATACTTTGCTTATTCACCACAAATAGCCTGAGACAAACAACTGCATATTTAAGTCTGTATTAGGGTAGGAACCTTGTCCACATTCCATGTTATGGAAACTATTTAATCTCGCTTTGATGGTGGGAAAAATGGTAACTATGATCCAGCTATTGCCATACAGTGAATGCTCCCAATTCCTCCCTTGGTTTAGTAGTTTAGGGCTCAGTACTTACATTTCTTATGACAATCTTTCTTAGTGACTAGGGCATCCAGCTCTTCTTAAAGTTTTTCTTCAACTAGAACAATTTCAGATGATACACAACTTTGGGAGCCCCTCGGAATGAAATCTCTAGCATGGGAGCTACCTGAGCCACTGTGAAGATAGAAGAAAGGTGTACTAAAGGAACAGGGATGATGTGCACGTGCACATGTACGACAGAAAGCAGGACCAGGTGACTTCTAGAGACGCATCCTGTCCCATCACACACCTCCACTAACGGGAAAGTAGCACGTCACACTGTTCTCTCACTGCTTAGTATCTTAGCAATAGCAGAAAGCAAGTCATCTAAAAAGAGAGCACGCTTGTTTAGAAGATGAACAAAACAGCTTTTCTATTCTTTAACCTGGATTTCTCAACCATTTTTCCCTACCCCCAACACATCTTCATCCTAAGGCCACAACGGTCTGACTTGTTCCAACAAAGGTTTGTAATTTCAAAACTAAAACATACACAGTGAAGTCCCTCTGTAGAGCTTTAACACAAAAAAGTACTCCAACTGAACACAGAATATTTCATCTCACACTTGCTGCCTCTGTTACTTTAATGAATCTATGTTTTCCAATTTAAAACAAAATGACCAGTTTTGAGTCTGGTCCCTTTATGTTTCTTCACACAAAATAAGATGCCTTTGCTCCATTTTATTACTAGAGTAAGAGTGGATTAGATAGGTTGCTCCATGAATCAAATTAGGTAAAAGTCTGTCCCCAAATGCTCTGATTTCGAGCTGTTGAGCTATTCCCAAAGCCATGCCTGGCCAGGGATGTAGACAAGGCCTGAAGAATCTGGGCTGAGATAAACCTTCCCACACAAAGTGGAGCCCGAGCAGCTGAGCACACATTCCCATGAAAGACAGCAACAGTCCCTCCAAGTCTCACAGGTTCCTGAGATACTTGGAGAGAGGATTTGCCAAGCAAACCTTCCCAACACTGAAAAATGTTTATTAAACGTCCGGTCTTTGAGAGAGAGTTCTCACCAGAGGTAATCTTTGACTTAACGAGCGCGGGTATTTTGTAGCAAGTAACTGTATTTTTGGACCCACTGCCCTCAAGGATGTAGCAGAAGGAAAGCTGGCTTGATCTAAAACTTCCTGTCCTGTTTTAACCTGTTTGAATATTTCACAATCACTTAAACACCTTAACAGGAAAGCACTTCAAAGAAGTCTGGCAACTGATTCCCCCTTAGAAACTTGCATTCTCACAATCATCCATCAGGGTGGTGACATGGCACCAGAAAGTCAGAGAAAAGGGCCCTATACACCCTTTGGACTTCCTGAAAATAAGAGCACAGATGTAAGGCCCCTGGAGGAAAATGATGAAACAACCATACAAAGAAAGCAAAAGAGTTTATTAGCCATCTAATATAATTCCACTTTTTGGCTTTCATAAGGAATTATCTCTTTATAAAATTTCATTACCTTCAAAAAATGTAAAACAAGTTTCCAGAAATCAACTCCAGGCTATAAAAAGGTCATTCGGTCACTTTCTCTACAAGACCCTCTGACATACTTGCTTCCTCGTAAGTGCTGAGTTGAGGAGAGGCTCTGGGGAGCACAATTATGTGAAACCAACCCCAGAGCACATCGCAGTAGAGCTGAGAGATGAATTGGCACATGTGTACTCAGGATGCAGAAAGGAAGCTTAGGCAAATCGCATCTTAACAGGAGGAAAAAACGCCTCCATTTTCCTTGGGTCATTTCCTGATAGGAGCTCACGACTCATCTAGACAAAGTGAGCAAAGCAGCAGGTTGGGAGTGAGTGTGCTGCAGTGATTTCCTTCCCTAGCTCTGCTGCTTTCTGCCCTGCTTAGGGGAAGCAAGCAGGCTCCCAAAACACAGCTCCACTGGGAGGTGGACAGACGGCATTCCACTTCCAGGAGATCGGGTAGTGATCGGGCGGTGGAGTGGTGGTTAGGGCAGGCAGTGTCTCAAAGCCAGTCTTGTCACCTTTTCTCTTCACTGAAATGTCTCCATCCACAGGACAAGAGTAAGTAAAGTTGACCGCAGATGCATGGTTAAATAAATCTGGGGGGGACTATAAGGGGCTAGTCAAGAGGCTCAATTCTCAGAGAATCATCCTCTTTGGAATGTAAAATAGAGATTAATAGGGAAATAAGGATTCTAAAAAGGTACAGTCTAGGAATGTATCACAGAGGGGCACTGAAGCTGCCCCAGAAGATATTCGGGGTCTGGTCACATAAGCAAGGAGGGTAAGAAGGAATAGAAAACTTGAAGCAGTGATAGAAGAGCATGTGGACCATACCACCGGACTACTGGGGAGTGTGGGATGCACACTGGATCCTAAAGAGCATCTGAACACACCTCTCGCACTCAGGCCGAGTGTGTCCAACCTGAGGGTGGCCCATCTGTGCCCACTCCGACCTTCCTCCCAGGCTTAACATAGCAGAGGACCTACAAAGCCATTCTCGTCTTCACAAGGCAATTGAGAGGCCTGAATGAGGCCTTTGGTCTTGCCTAGGAAAAACCAGCTCAGCTGAACTGGGTGTTATTAGTGACTGAGCAGCCAACATCTGGGGTAATTTAACTGGATACTCTGTCTTTATCTGCAGAGTAACTGATGGGGGACAGCCCTCCTCCTAGCATTGGCTGTACCAGGTTATAACTTGGAGGCACAGAACTAGCACCCACTTCTAACACAAAACTTTGCAGCGTCTATCCCAAGGATTTGCCCTGCTTAGATCCAGTCACGGCTTTGCCACCAGTAAAGCCAGGCAACTGGAACTGGACAGGGCAGTGGGTTCAGCCAGGCTGAACACGATGTTGTGGTCTGTGTTGCATAGATGTAAGGGGAAAGAGGGAACACACATCTGCTAGAAGGGTGAACAGAAAATCATCATTTATCTAAATAGAATAGAAATAAACACTTTTTTAAACAATCACAAAATTTACAAATAAATTGGTACAAAATAAATAGATTGTAAATCTACAACATTTGAATTATAAAATGCATTCATTATGACAATCAGCTCATGAAACCTATACATGTCATTTGTGCTTATTTAGGTTTATGTACACAGCTCTGAATACTGTGTTCAGAAAACTTCACTGCTTAAATGCATGAAATGTACACTATGATACAGTGAGCAAAGGCTAAGGAGGATGAAATTCAGACACAAAGCAGGGTCTTATTTGAGGGCCAAGGCAATGTTGGCACTGGGCCTCAAAACCAAGAAAAGGCATATTAAGAGCCCAGATGGGCAGGCAGCTTCCATGGTCCAGAAAGATGGATTATGCAATCCAAGGTAAGTAGTAGAGGCCATCACTGTTTTGGGGCCAGGCAACTGACCTGGCTTGGGAGGGTGGAGGTGAGGAAGGAGGCCCTGGTTCATAGCCACACTGTACTGCTACAAAGGGGAAGAGAGCCAGTCACCAAGAAACCACCACTGAATTATTTCATGGAGATACTTGAGAGGCCTCGACACAAAGTAGGATACCCGCCTCCATCCTCATCCCAAACGCTGGTCATCAGGAGGAGAGGTGCGCCCAGTTAAAGGGGCTGGGGGTGCTAGAGCCAACATGAAAGCCGTAATCTGCTTACCAAAAAAAAAAAAAAAAAAAAAGCCCAAAACACCACTCCCCTCTCACCCAACTTAAAGGACAACAGAACCCTAAGATCCATGGATGAAGGGCTTCAAAACATCTTAACTTCAGTCATAGATGATGTACTAACAGTAGAGGCATATGTACATAATAAATATTATAAAATAAAGCATATACATTTGTGGATTTAAAGGACTCCAGAAACAAGAAAAGTCAGTGGATTGATACACTCCACCTTCACAGTAGACTTCAGACACGGGGAGTAATGAATCAGAAGCTAGGCTGGGGCTCTCAGGGGAATGAAACTCCCAAGACCTCATTCTTCCCCACTTCCCTCTGCTCTGGGAGCCCAAGACACCAGCTGTTTATACTCAAGGAGCCTGAGCCTCCAGCGAAAAGGGCAGGCACCCAAACCCCACCAGGCCCACTTGACAGTTCCCTGCAAGGTCAATCTGAAGAGGAATCTGGCTCCAGAAGAATCACTTCCTAAGTGAATCCTCGTATCAGATGTGGGCACATGCCAGAGTCCAAGAAAGGCAAGACAATACTCCCAGTCATTTTTCTAATTTGTTCACGGTCCCAATGGGTATTAAAACTTGAAAACACTGTGTATTCACTCAAGTCTCTCTTACAGTATGTGCTGGATCTGTATATGTAAAAACCTTGGCATATAAACACCTAGAACTTTAGTCTCTTGCCACTAGAACATTGTTTCCATGTTGCTTTAAGTACAACCTGGTATTTCCCATCAAAAGATGTTGAAAACCACTGTAGTTAAGATGATATGGGCCGGGCGCGGTGGCTCACGCCTGTAATCCTAGCACTCTGGGAGGCCGAGGTGGGCGGATCATTCTGAGCTCAGGAGTTCGAGACCAGCCTGAGCAAGAGCGAGACCCCATCTCTACCAAAAATAGAAAGAAAATTAACTGGACAGCTAAAAACATATATATAGAAAAAATCAGCCGGGCATGGTGGCACATGCCTGTAGTCCCAGCTACTCGGGAGGCTGAGACAGTAGGATTGCTCCAGCCCAGGAGTTTGAGGTTGCTGTGAGCTAGGCTGATGCCACGGCACTCGCCCCAGGCAAGAGAGTGAGACTCTGTCTCAAAAAAAAAAAAAAAAAAAAAAAAAAGATGATATCAGTGGCTCTAGCATACAGAGAGAAGGCTTACTTGAGCTGAGTCAACCAGAGGTCTAAGAAGCAAAGGTCTCCAGCCCAAGATGGTGGGAGGAAAGCTGCTCCCTACTCCGTAGTTGCTGTGAACTGCCATCTCCTCTTCCTGTCCTTAGGGCTGGCCAGGGAATCTGGAATAGGAATCTTCAGATGGGAAAGAAGGTGGCAGAAGGAAAACCAGCAAATAAGCATTGACTGCAGGCAGAAAGCTTGCAAATGCTAGAGAAAGAAGGCCCACTTGTCACAGCCTTGAGGGACAGTATTGTCAGCAAGCTCTGCCTTGGTGCACCACTGACCCCTCAAATGGAGGCAAATGCACCCAGACTTAGAAGTCTCTGAACTCCTCTCCTCTCAGCCCACTTGAACACAAATATGAAAAAGATTTGCAAATTGCCCTGAGGTGTAAAAATCCACTGAGTAGGTTGCTCATTAAGTTTATAATCAGAAAAGTTTCTGAATCCTCAAATCACTTTCATATTCAACTCTCTAAATCCCTTCCGATTCCGGGCTAAACTACAACTCACCCAGACACTTTGCTGGACAAAAGCACCCCTAGCCCAGAGCCCAGAATGAAACCAAACATGGCCCAGGACAAGAGCCTGTTTCCTTAGTAATAAAGTGAGCACTAGGCACCTTGGGAGCCTCCCAGACCCTAACCTGCCAGCTCAGCTTTGTGTTTCTCCTCAACCCTTGGCAAGAAAAGCCCATCTCTGGGATCAAAAGCTGAGAGGGGAGTTGTTCCTGCTACCCACACCGCTGGGGATCTCGGGTAACGCAATGCAACGTGCAAAGCCAGCCCTCCCTGGCCTGCTCTTGCTTGGAGCCCCAGAGAACAAGGTGAGCACCTTCCTATGCCAGCCCAGGTGAGTCACCTGCCGGGGGTCACCCCTGGAGAACACTGGGGTAACCTCGGTCACCCAGGGGACTTAACCTTCCTGGGCCACAGATCCCTGGCTGGCCTTCAGATGATGACAGAGGTGGTTGTGTTTCTACCAGCCAGAACACAGGCTTAATCAGCCAAGGCCTACTGAGGTCCGCTCCTCAACCTAAAGAGAAAATTCGAGGGCAGAAGTTCATGGTCCCAGCTTAGCTCAAATTCCTATTGCTCCATTTCCTAGGGAAAATGCATTTCTATTTGTATCTACCACTATTTTCCTAGACTTGGAAAAGCTGGTCCTTTAGTTGTACGGTACTGAGGACAGCACAGGTAAATGGATTCACAGTTAATGTTCCATATTAGTGTGAAGGTCTGCATTCAAAGTTTGCACAAAGTTCCTTGAAATAATATTAGAAGATGGTAAGATGCCCTACTCCCTTGCGCTTGAGGAAGCCAACCACGTTCCTTGGGCACTGAACTCTGCAGGGCGTGGGGTGAGGAGAAAGGAAGAACAGAGTTAAATGTGGTGCCCTTTCAAATTCAAATTATTTAAGAACCAAAGTTTAAGCTAGTTGATTAGCACCCCAATATCTGCGTACAAATCTTAAGATTGTGTTTTCCCTAGAGTTTAGGTATGTGATTTTGGACTTGCCTGATGAATACTGAACGAGCAATGAAGGGAGGGAACCTCTAAGATGGTAGGAAAAAAGCCCCCTTATTTACAAAGACAGTGTCCTAGAAACATCTGGATGCTAGAAACCCAGTTCCAGTGTGGCCTGGGGGTACCAGTGGCTGCTCAGGAGCAGGTGGGGCCCCGTCCCACCCACAGAGGCCCCTGCAGAGGATGGGGGCCTCAGCTGTGACAGGGCCCCACCAGAATCCAGAACTCAGGGGCCTGTGTCTGGTCCACCCAACCCACTCCCTACCATGCCTGAAAAGACAGCAGCCGTGGAGAGGACAAGCCAGCTGCAGGTGCTAAGGACCAGCCACTGACATCGAGATCTCACCCATCTGATGGCCTTTCTCTGGCTGACCCACACTGGCTTTGCAGAGATGAACGGCATAGGCCTTCCAAGCCAAGGTAACTTCCCTGCTGGCCCAGAGGGGCAAGGAGCCAGCATTTCTCCTTCAGCGGCCTAAGGTCAGTTTCCAGAGGGAACGTGGGGCCTGAAAAAGAATCTGGTCGCTCAGGCTTGAGTGTCATTTGAAGGGTGTTAAGCCCTCCCCAAAGCAGCGTTAGCTTTCATCCCTTTGGGGGCCTGGCAGGAATTATTTTGGATTCCGTTATTATAAAATGGTGTGAGTAATCAGAGGTAAACAGTAGTTAACAGAAAACGAACACCAACTTGGCAGGCTAAAATGTCATCCTCTGGGAGCCCCACTGAGGAGCCACCCCACCAGCTCTGAGATACTCTGCAAGAAGCCTCGCCAGTGAGCGGGTCAGACAGACAGCGTGAGACGTCTGCCTCTCCCTGGAGTCAGGTAGGGAGCGTGTCCTCTCTCCACCCCCCAGACTCACAGTTCCTTAGGATTTAGAAAGGGACAGCGGAGCCCTGAAAGAGAGCCCCAGTGCTTCGCTCCGACTCCAGAGGCTCTTCCAGCAGCGAGGCATCCCCGAGACGGACCACGCGGAGAGCAGACCTGGGCCAGGACAGGGCGACAGGGCGGAGCTCCGAAGGCCAGGGCACGGGGCTTGGCAGGCCTGAGGGTGGCAGTCTGGTTGGGGGAGAAACCTCCGCCAGCAAGGCTCAGGTTTCGCTCTGTTACAGGAATTC
This sequence comes from Indri indri, assembly GCA_004363605.1. Taxonomy (NCBI): domain Eukaryota; kingdom Metazoa; phylum Chordata; class Mammalia; order Primates; family Indriidae; genus Indri; species Indri indri. The sequence continues at coordinate 68,507 of RJWJ010003324.1, forward strand.
TCATTTCTACACACTCATCACACTGGCACTGTGCTCAGCTAGATGCAGCTTAGGAAACGGACTTTTTAATTCAGGTGGCTCTGTTTGCAAAAGGAGATATTCAGTGTGGGGTCCCACTAATGTCAAGCTACACGGTCCCCATCATCCCGGCGGGGGGCAGGTTGGGTGCCAACAGTGAGCCACTTGGCCCCCTTAGGGGGCACTGCCCATGACCTTCTACCAAGTGAGACCAGTGCTTCCTGCACCAACGGACATGGCACCTTCTGAGGAAGACACTCCAGGACTGACATCCCAGAAGAAACACTGAGCCAAGCGTGCATGGACACTGCTCCCCAGGAGGCCGGCCCAGCATGTTGCCACCTCTTCCCAGCCAAGCTCCCTGCCCCACAGAGCCACCCTGGGGCAAAGAGACTTCCTACCTGGAGGAAGGAGGAGAGAACTGCTGCTTAGCCCTGGGGTCCCCTTCCTGCAGGGAGTCCAAGCGCAGCACAGGCTCCTTGCCGCTGGCTGGACGCTGCAGGGACCCATAATCCTATACGGACACGTGGTCAGTGAGTTCATTTCAGTGTGTGAACACCGCCAACAAAACACACACATCCTTCGGGCTAACAAAACACAGACACGCTAGTTAAGAATTCAGTCACTCAAATACCTCCTGACATTAATTTCACCACACATGATGAATTTGGTATTAAAATAAGACGAAGACACAGACAAAATGGCCACAACACACACATTTGGTTTCTGAATCCCTGTTTGGGGCCAAACTGACCCTGGCTGTACAGGCAGCCTCTCTGGCATGGGCCGCATCTGAGGCGGGAGGCACAGAGGCCCTCCGGCAGGGGACACAGCCACCGCTGGGCCCCATGGGCCCAGGGACAGAGGGGAAGAGGGACAGTTGGCTCCCTGGAAGGAGCAGCAGGGGCTGGCAATCCCCAAAGTTCCCTCCTTTAAAAACACGGGTCTGGAAATGCCTTCTCAGCACAGAGGACAGAGGGCAGCCGGCAGGTCCGACCCCTTCTCTGATAATGACATCCGTCCCAGTGGGAAGGAGGAGCCTGAACTCCACATCACGTGTTTACTGAACAGCCCTGTGGAAGATTTCCATTTGGCATCTGTGTAGCAGCATCTTGGGTTAACAAGAGCAAGGAGCGGGGAGGTGGGTGTCACGCCCTGTACGCCTGGGCGCTGGGCGGGGGACGCCGGGATGGAGGCAACTTGCCTCTTGCCAATGATAAACCGTGAGTTTAAAATTCATTAACATTCATTCTGGTGATAGAAATTCCTCAGGGTGGGAGCAAACTCACATTCCCAAGCAAATGTTAAACCTTCCTGAGGGCAAGGGGCGCAGTTAAACATTAAATTCTCAAAACAACACTGAGTGCTCAGAGAGGCGGACCGACCCGCAGGTCCCCCTGCAGGCCACACCCCACAGTGATGACAGACTTGGCAGGTTCTGCAGTAACATGGTTTTCTTCATTCATCCATCAGGTTCGACAGTGACACCCACTGGGGCACAGAGGAAGGGTGCCCCTCCCTGGAGGGCCAAGGAAGGCCATTCAAGGAGCACGTCCGTCCTATCAGGGTCACATCATGGGATCACAGCAGAGTTCAGACAGAACCACCTAAAACTCTGCAAAAGACACTTTTAAAAAACATGGTCTCTTGAAAAAATAAATCGCAACAATTTTCAACTTCATGCAAATCGAGGGAGGAGGAGAGTGAATGATGATAAAAGGTACAGCTGAAAAAATAAACATGATTCTATTTGGGCGGAAGAAACTCGTCTCCAAAACCTTGGACGCCATGCCCAGCTGTCAGCTTCACGTCTCTGCTTTCCATTCCTCCCCTCACCGTCCTCCTCTGCGGTGCCCAGGAAGGGGACAAAGTCTTTGGTCTCAGGACGTTGCGGGGTGCAGCATGGCGTACAAGCTCACACCGATGGAAGTCACCGTCGGACAGGGCCCAGGGGCCTCGGGGCTGAAGGGGCGGGCGGCGTGGCGCCCCTAGATGGCGCCTTCGCTGTGCAGGCTGTGGTTGGCCTTACTGTGCGTCACACAGTTCTGTTCGTTGAGCAGGTTGGCCGTCTCGTCCGGCAACCCGTCATGCAGCTCCGTAAGAGTCAATTCGATTTTAGCGTTTTCACTGTCTGAAGACTGAGGGGTTTTGTCCATCCGGGATGCCATCAAGGCATTTTGGTATTGCTGTCGTGAGATCTGGGGCCAGAAGGTGGCACAGAAAACAAACCAAGATAACGCTTACTTTTAGGTTCTCTCGTCTCAACATCATATCGCACATCAAATCCCCCGAAAGGCCCACAGCTGTTTCTCTAGGAGAAAATCATCCTTGAGTGCAAAGTGAGCCACTTTTTGTCATTTATTTATATGTATATGAATATAAATATATATATATTTAAGAAGGGGTCTCCCTCTGTTAGCCAGGCTGGAGTACAGTGTCATTATCATAGCTCACTGTAACCTCAAACTCCTGGGCTCAAGCGATCCTCCTGCCTCAGCCTCCTGAGTAGCTGGGACTACAGGCCACAACACCACGCCTGGCTAATGTTTCTTTTTTCATTTTTCTTTTATTTTTTTTTAGACACAGGGTCTTGTTATATTGCCCAGGCTGGTCTTGAACTCCTGGGCTCAAGCAATCCTCCCTCCTCAGCCTCCCAAAATGCTGGGATTACAGGTGTGAGCCACCACACCGGCCTGACACACTTTGTAGAGTTCAAGTTGACTGTGGTGAACAAGTCAGTTCTTACTGATATAACTCACTTCCAAATTTTGCCCCCAAATTTCACAGAGACTAGAAAGTACAGATTGGCTTCCATCAGCGAAAGCTGGCTTGTTCTCCTAAAGTCATCTTTATTCAGACTAAGAGAAGAACCCCAACTCCAGGACAGAAGACAAGAGGAGGTGGAGCCATCCTCAGCGACTCTTCTAAGTGTCCTGACCTCAGCCCTCCCCAGGGCTGACCCAGGGAGTCACTAGGGTCACGAGCTCATGAAAGCTCTTTGAAAACAGTCTACTGTTTCTCCCCATCTCCAGCTCCCACTTGCGGAAAGAACTCATTTCACAGAACCGGAGAGATGAATGTTCTCCCCAGCCTGAGTCTTGGGCACGACAGATGGAGGTGGGACTTGTGGCTGGGAATTGAAGCAGGGCACCCCAAGGTGACAGAGAGAGGGCTCGTGGAGGGGCCAGGGAGCCAAACAACCTGCTGTGGCAGGTGACGTCAAGCCGCGGGGTCCGGCCCGGCCACCCTCTCCTCTCTCACCTTAACAAACTGAAGGTCCGAAAGGGCTCGCACCGAGTAGTCGGGGATGTAGACTTGAAGGAACGAAGAATTGAGCTGGTTGTTGCTGCTCCCCAGTGTCGGCGTCACTGCGTCGATCCGGTCACTTCGACTGAGGGAGTCTGAGTGATTCAAGCCACATGGGCGAGGAGGTGACTTATTTTCACCTGGAAAAGGAGAAAAAACTGTTTACATGAAGTAGATACAGCCAATAAGATCAGCTCTTTACTTTCCAGATAAAAATCGCAACTACCAACAAGCCCGCTCAGCTCACGCCAGCATGAGTGACAGGTACCATCCTCCCGAGCGTCTGACAGCAAAGACCCTGCGGCTGTGCACCTCGTGAGGAAACTGGGTGCCGTGAAATGCACACGAGGCTGGGCCAAGGGCGAGCACAGAAGCTACTTGGCCCCGAACGCGGGCTACGAGGAGGTGGCGGCCCTTCGTCACTGTGCCAGAAGCAAACACAAAGGGCTCTCGGGCGCATTCGTGCACCGGTCTGTGTTTTAAAGGGATCAGCACGTTTCTGTCTGCTCATACTGTACGCCCCAGCCAAACCTGTCACATTCATCTCTGACCCCAATCAGACCCCCCATCAGCCTGAGGATATCTCAGGAAGTCAAGAGCAGTAGAAGACACCAAACCCTCGAAACGTCTGACAGAGGGTTTCTTCAGTAGCTCTTCACAGCACTCTCGCATTAAAGCAGAGAGAAAGGAAATTGAGGTGAGTCTAAGCGTTCTTGCTCTTACAGGGAAGCTGATTGCAGCTCCTAATACAAACTTCATTGGAAATAAAACCCGCCGCGGCCGGGCGCGGTGGCTCATGCCTATAATCCTAGCACTCTGGGAGGCTGAGGCGGGTGGATCCTTTGAGCTCAGGAGTTCGAGACCAGCCTGAGCAAGAGCGAGACCCCGTCTCTACTAAAAATAGAAAGAAATTGGCTGGACAACTAAAAATATATAGGAAAAATTAGCCGGGCACGGTGGCGCATGCCTGTAGTCCCAGCTACTCGGGAGGCTGAGGCAGGCAATTTTTGTTTTTTTAATTTAAAAATAAAAGAAAGAAAGAAAGAAAGAAAGAAAACCCACCTCCTTGCCAAAGCTGCTTCCAATTTGTGCTTTTATAACCGGCTCTATCGCACAGAGATTAACTGGGCACCCATGTTGGACAAGTTCTGAAGTGCATAATGTCACAGAATAGGAGGGGACCACCTGGTCAACATGTCCCTGACAGAGGCTCCCACAGAAGAGCCGGCCCTTGGCTGGTCCTGACCGTCAGCTATGGGAACGCCCATCACCGCGCCCAAAGTCTGCCCCTCTAACTCCAAATGACAGTCTCACTTCTGCTCTACTGAGTAACTTCCACGGCTCTGCTATTAGAAATTTGAAAGAGTCCTTAAGAATCTGAAGAGACTTATGTTCTCCCTAAGTCTCTTCTACTCCAGGCTAAACACCTCGGCTGTTCCTCACCTCCACTAACCCTAACTCCATCACTGTCTTACACTACATTTAGTAAATGTTGCTTTAAAACACAGAAACTTTATTTCTCAATATAAGCTCTATGAAGACACTTCTCTGAGTGAAGATACCAGCCATTGAGTCCAACCGTAAACAACTGAGGGTCCTGGGAATTTACCCATGTCAATGGAGTCTTTCTTACATTATTAAATGATGAAAAATGGGTCCTTTAAAGTTTTTTTGTTTTTTTTAAGAGACAGGGTCTTACTCTGTTGCCTGGACTGAAGTACAGTGGCCTGATCATAGCTTATAGCTATGTTGCCCAGGTTGGTCTTGAACTCCTGGGCTCAAGTGGTCCTCCTTCCTGCCTCAACCTCCTGAGAAGCTGGGACTACAGGTGTGTGCCACCACATTCAGCTAATTTTTAATGGTGGTTTTTTTTTTTTTAGAGATGGGGTCTTGCTACATTGCCCAGGCTGGCTTAAAGATCTTTTTAAGATTAAGAAACAAAAAGAAGTCAGATGGAGCCAAACCAGGACTGTAAGGTAGACCTAATGATTTCCCATTGAAACTCACAAAATTGCCCTTGTTTGATGAGAGGCATGAGCAGGAGAATTGGTGCAGAAGGGCTCTCTGGTGAGGCTTTCCTGGGTGTTTTTCTGCTAAAGCTTTGGCTCATTTTCTCAAAACACTCTCATAATAAGCAGATGTTACTGTTCTTTGGTCCTCCAGAAAGTCAACAGCAAAATGCCTTGAGCAACACAAAAACTGCTGCCATGACCTTGGCTCTTGACTGGCCCACTTTTGCTCTGACTGGACCACTTCCACCTCTTGGTAGCCATTGCTCTGATTGTGCTTTGTCTTCAGAACTGTACTGGCAAAGCCATGTTTCGTCTCGTTTCAGTTCTTTAAAGAAATGCTTCAGGATCTTGACCCCAATGCTTCAGGATCTTAACATTCCCATTGAAAGCTCTGCTCTTGTCTGTAGCTGATCTGCATGCAATGGTTTGGCACCCATTGACGGAAAGTATGCTCAACTTCAATTTTCCAGTCAGAATTGTGTAAGCTAAACCTACTGAGATGTCTACGGTATTGGCTGGTGTTCGTGCTGTTCAATTGTTGGTCCTCTTCAATTAGGGCATGAACAAGATTAACTTTTTCCTTGAAAATTGATGTGGTTGATCTGCTGTGGCCTTCATCTTCAACATTACCTCAGCCCCTCTTAAAATGAGTCATCCATTTGTAAACTGGTTTCTCTGGGGGCACTGTCCTCACAAACTTCAATGACTTCACCATTCTTCCACCCGAGCTTCACCATAAATTTGATGTTTCTTCTTACTTCAACTTTAGCAGAATTTTGGGGCTCTTTTCGAACTGACGTCTTATCTTTCTTAGTGCTTCAAACTATTAATAGATCCTGTCAGTGATCCTTTTCTCTAGAGCTGCTTTCTCCATGAACCTTCATGCTTAGCCCCAGCTCATTCTTAACTGGATCCAGCCACAAAGGATTTCCTTAGTCTCATGGCTTCGTTGTCATTTGATTGACCAGATCAGAACTGAGGCAATTAGAACCATGAACAAAGGTAGCAGAGCCCTTGGCTCCTCTAAACACGTGGTGACACGGGTGCCCCTCTGGCTCCATGCGAGGTCCAGGTGTCGGGCTGGGGATTCCTCCCTGCCCCCGACTCTGGTCACAGCACCCAGGTCAGGGAGGGTAGCGGCTCTGCCCGCATGTCCAGGCCTCCCGCCACTGCCCGGTAAATGTCCTTCTTAAAGTAGGACACAGAACGAAACATAAGTACTCCAGGAACCTTAGACGATGAGTTTACTTTCTCCTAACGTTTTTGTGTCACAACCTTCCCTACAATTGTCACGTCATGAACTAATCTTCCATTGTTAGTCAAAATTAAATTCAGAGTAGTTCTTCTCCCTTCCGCTCATCTTCTAAGAGAATAAGGCAAATGAATAATTTGTCAGCTGTTTTATATTTAACAGAATGGAACTTTGAACACATGACCCAACTGTGCTAAGCTTCAGACTCCTCGTCCATAAAATGTGGATAACGGTACACACCTGAGGTCTGTCGGGGGCAAAAACATATCATGTATAAAGTGCTCGGCATAGCCTGCGACACCCAGTGTGTGCCAGTGAGCGAGCCGGGTTAACACTTCATGTTCTTTCGTGTGAGCTTCCTCCCAGACCTGCCACCAAGCTCCTGCCCTCACGCGCCAGCCTTTCCACACTGCGGTAACTTCACCCAGGGGGACAGGTCGGTCAGTTCTTTGAAACGAGGGATCCCACTGTATCCTTGGGCTTCAGCCACAATCTAATCACCATTTTCACAGATATCTTTGAAACGGTGTTTGTCTATGTGTTAAAGCCGGCAGGTGCACATCTGAGGCTCATGTGGTACCTGAGTCTCCTGTTCTCCCGAGGAGGACTTCGGGGCAATTTCTCTGGTCTCCCAAAGTATTCGGACTCACAGGCGGCTTCCTCTCACCCATGGCCTCTGGTTTTGTGATGAGCTCTTTCTCGCCAGGGGCCACAGCCTGTTTCCCAGGAACTCAACAGGCAGCCAGTGTGATCAGGGAACTACACAACCCAGAGCTCACTTCACTACCAAAACCTCAATCTTTTTTGTGTTGTTTTTTTTTTTTTTTTGAGACAGGGTCTTGCTCTGTTCCCGAGCTGGAGTGCAGTAGTGTCCTCATAGCTCACCGCAACCTCAAACTCCTGGGCTCAAGGGATCAATCCTCCTGCCTCAGCCTCCCAAAGTGCTAGGATTACCGGCTTGAGCCACCACACCCAGCCTCAAACTCAATCTTAATAATTAAGATAATAATAATAGAGGTCAATGTCCTTTATCTAAAGCCCTCGGGGGGCCAGGGATGTTTCAATTTTAGGAAGGTAGCGTGGTCCACGTACCCCATATCACATATATGCCCGGCAATTCGGGGACAGCCCTTGTAATCAAACACATCAACCTACAGTCAGAGGGATGAGGAGCCGTCCCGAGTGGAACAGAGACTGTGACAGCCAAGCCCCAGGCCAGGTCATACACTTTGTTGCCAAATTTATGCACCAAAGCTTGATGACAATGATTACGGGGAAAATTTCCATTTTGATCCTTCTTCTCCCTTCTCAAAACTGTTCTTTCTGCCTTCTGTCTCGACTTATTTTATCCATCCTAGCTAGGAAGTCTTTCCCTTTGGCAGGAGGCTAGAAGATCCAATAAAGAAATAGTCCCAGCCTCCTCCCTGGGAGCCACCAGGCACATTCTGGAAAAAGCTGGAAATCACTGGTGTAGTTCAAGCCCCGTTTATTAGATATCATATTACTGCAATGTCAGCCCTGAAGGCTGGACCTACGAAATGCACTTTTCTATTATTGGATCAGACAAAGCAGGCAGAGCTAGGAGATCTCTAAGTTTTATAGAAAAAGTAAAATACAAATGACATTTCTATGGGCTTCATCCAAATCACTCTACTTTAGCATCTGTGACTTTTTTCTTTTTAAAATTTTAATCAAATTGGGAAGTACAAGTTGGATTACACGACATGTATATATCACATAGTGGCGAAATCTGGGTTTTTGTACCCAGTGTACATTATACCCCATAGGTAATTTTTCATCCCTGTGACACTTTTAAGAGGTAGCAGATGCAAGCAAATAAAATGGGATGAAAAAGTACAACATACATACATATGCATATATGTATGGACACATGTGTATACACACATACATATACACATATGTGAATTCTGCTGCTAGCTTGATTCAAATAGCTCCATGAATCAAAGCATACCCCCAAACATCCCAAGCTTTTTAAGAGCAAAGATTTGTGGAAACATTAGCTTCTTTCTAAGTATTGCTTCCTTCACCAGATAACAGCATTTTAGAGTTTTGCTGAAACTGGATTATGAAATTCAAATTTCAGTCAGATTTAAAAATATAAGCTGTATGGAACAAAATAAATACAGAAAAGTTGTGTTACCAAATAGGAAAACCCAGCAATTTTAATTAAAGAAAGATTAAGGCTTTTCCTTTCCTTTTAATGGCTGGACATATTAGCCAGGCACGGCCAAACGCCCTGCAGGGACATGACCAGTGGCTGCTTAGGAATGTGCACAGTGCTGACTTCAAAACAAAGACAGGGACACGGGGAGAATAGGGGCCACCTGCCTGACAGACGGCAGACATCCACACACCTGTTCACGCGCATGTGGAAAGAGGACCCCAAAACAGGAACGTTGTGGGCCTGTGTGGGTGGGATATTTTTCTTGCTTACCAAGAAAAGTGCGTCGTCTTTCAGACTTTTGGCCGAATGTGTTCTACAGAAGCATCCTCGGGTTTGGAGGCCTTGATGGCCTCTGCAAACTCCACACGCCATGACTTACTGAGGTCAGAGCAAGAACTAAAAGCAGCCCCCTTTTGCTGACCTGAAAATTCAAGGTCAGCGGTGCATGGAGGAAAGGCCGGGAGCGCTAATGATCCATGTCAGAACCACCCTCCCTCGCCATGTTTCACCACCGCCGTGTTCCAGAACTCCCTGCCAGTCGCCCACATTCTCTCTGCACCTGCTGTGGCTTATGCTTTCCCAGAGAGCTCGCTGTTAAGTCCGAGAACTTTGGGGCTTTAGCACTCGAAGGAAGACTGGACACAGCCATGTCCATATGAAAGCAGCAGACCCGGCCAGCCAGGCGGCCGTGGGTCCAGGGGAGGCAGCGAGGAGAATTATGAAAAGGAAACATGCAGAATTACCTGGAGAACCTGCTGCTAACAACTCTGTTCTGCTGACAACAAAGGTACGAGACAGGGACAAAGGAACTGAAAAATGGAGAAAAACAGGGTGAGACCACATCAAAAGGCAAGAAAGGAGATCTCTGCAATCAAGAGACAGGAGTAGATACCTGCTCTACCGATACGAGCATTCGATTCCAGAAATGCAAAAGCCTATGTGATGTTATATAAACAGAACGGAACACACGCTGCTTTCCAGGAAGAACACAGGGAGGCCGAGATTAGGAGAAATGCTACCCCACGAGCTTTTTACTAACCTAGAAATCTCTTAAGCCATTAATAACCAATTGGGGTTTACAGCACAAAACGTGCCATCCTTAAGGATTTAAGTCACAAATAGCCACACAAAAGGGGAGCTCTGTTAGTCAACTTCCCTAAGAGCATGACCCAAGTCGCTGACGCCTGCACCCCAATACAGCACCCCATCTGTGTCTCATTATAATTTTAACCTGACGCTTTGAATTGCTTTGGAATGCGTTCAGATGTCAAGAGAGGGGGAAGTAAATACAGAACGCATACGCGGGTTTCCTGAGAATGGCAGACCAAAGTCATCTTCACCACACGTACACGGCGGGGCTGTGGCTCCAGCTGACTGAATGGGGCCGCGAACACGCAATGTCGGGCAGGACTTTTGCTTTCCGGGCCGGTCTAGAGAACCGATCACTGTAGGTTTTTTCCCCAGATGACTAACATTAATAAATAGAAACTTTACCTTAAGATGCCTATACTAACTGTGCCTCTCAATGAATATACAAAATCCCGAATCCTAGTTGTAAAGTTAAGTAAAATACACTAGTTTCTGGGATGAATAAGATGCCATTAATGAAATTCTCCTTTTTCAGTGGTTCCAAACCCGGTGAGCAAGCTGTGCTCAGGCTTCCTGTCGGAAGGCTGCCCTTCACTTCCCTTTCTTTTGTTTAATTTTTTATTTTTTATAGAAATGGGGTCTTGCTCTTGCTCAGGCTGGTCTCAAACTCTTGGCCTCAAGTGACTCTCCTGCCTCGGCCTCCCAAAGTGCTAGGACTACAGGCGGGAGCCGCGGCGCCTGGCCTTCCCTTTCTGAATCGGACTCGTCCTTACATTACCGTTCAATATGAACTGGGCTAATATTTAGGTTTCAAGAACCAGTTATCAATAAATATGTACGACTTACCCTTTTAGCCTTCTTTTCAAAGCCACCTTATAAATCTGGTTCTGCTAACGGGGGCTAATTGGAGGTGGGTTACCAAGAACAGTCACAGTTACGCCGCACGGCTGTTAGACCAACGTTTCCTCTTACACTTTAAAAGCTACAAAGCACTCGTGTGAGTATCATTGCATTCTATTCTTCTAACGATCACGAGGTAATATTATCATAGCCTTTTCACAATGAGGAAACCAAAGGCCTTGCTCAATGTCGCACAACCCGTATGTGACAGAACTGAGGCTTGTCACCCAGGTCTTCTCATGCCCAGTTAAGAACTGCCCTGGCTCTAAGACTCAAAAACCTGCACCAGGATAGTGAGAAGATACATTTGGGGCACAGGAGGTTTGGAAACAGTAGAGAATTCTCATCTCACAGCTTTCTAAATGTAACATCCTTGGGTTCCTTAGGCTGTTGGGTGGCACAGGAGGCGTCACAGAAACAGACTGGTCTGGTGGTATCTCCTCCCCCTGTAAGACTGGTTTTCAGAAGTGACAGCCTTCTTTCAGGATGGGCTATTTTTAGGTTTGAGGTTTCTAAAAGAAGTTTCCTAGCATGGCACATCATTTAGTGTTTTTGCCACAAGGTGGCGCTCCAGCACCTCTGACCCGCCTGACCTGCTCCGGCGCTGGGTAGAGGTGCGGCACCGCAAAGAGGGACCGTTTGAGCCCAGTCCCCAGGAGGGAGCGAACACACCAGCATCTACGTGTGCTCTTGTCTTTCTAGACAAGACCTTGGAATATCGTGCTCAGAGAACTTACTCAATCCCCAGGGCATACCCACCCTTAGCTGACTGACTCAGCTGGCCAGCTCTCTAAGCAAGGAGAGCTGGCTGCAGGCAGTAAACAGAGAGTAACCACCTCGTTCGCCCTCAGGAAACCACAGATTAAAACCTCCCGAATAGCTAATATTTAAAAGACTCAACACCACCAAGTGTTGGCTATAGAACACCTGGAACTCACACAGCACAGGTGGGAGTATAGACTGGGACATCCACTTTGGAAAACTGCTGGGCAGTATCTACTAAAGCTGAAGGTGCACAGAAGCCAGGACCCAGCAATCCACTCCTGGGTATTCTGCACCCAATGGAAACACACACACACATGTTCACCAAGAGACGAGTACAAGGACGTTCACAGCCACACAAGTCAGAGTAGCCCCAAACAGGAACCCACCCCAATTTCCATCAGCAATAAAAAATGCATTACTGCATATCACACAATGGAACACTGTCCACGGCAGTAAGAAACAGTAGAATCACACACGACAATACAGGTAAACGGGACAAGCGTAACGCTGAGTGAAAGAAGCCGGATTCCATATGATCCACTGTGTACTTTCGTTTACTACAAATTTAAAACTAGGCAAACCTAGTCTATGCTGAGAAGTCCAGCAAGCGGTTTCTTTGGGGGATGGTGACTCAGAGTGCGTGTGATGGGGCTTCAGGATGCTGTCTCCACCTAGGCGCTAGCGCACACAGGTGTGCTCGGTTTGTGAACATTCACGAAGTACAGACTTCCGATTTGTGCGGTCTTTTTGTATATACGATATACTTCAGTAAAAAGTCCAAGAACTAAATAAGCAAGGTCGGCTGGCAGGTACAGAGAGAGAGACGACAAGCAAAGGGCATCACTCCCTAAACCGTGGCCCTTCCCTAAGAGGCTGAGAACCAGCAACGCACCTGGAGAGGCCGTCAGGGCCATGACGCCGTAGTACGAGAAGGCGCTCGCTTCAAACTTCATACCTTCTTTCCCAGCTTCTACTTCCACCTTCCCCTGTGGAAAGAAAAGGCAGGTATTTTCAGTCCGGTTGCATGAATCTACTTGCACACTCTACACAAAATCTGGTCCTTCCTCCGATGTTTGTCTAAATTCCTTTCCCAGCAATCCCAAGGAAGGAGAGCCTCAGATCATCCCCGCACTTAGAGCACTGGGCTACTTCATCTGAAACAGGAAGACTGGATTTGCCTGGACAGGCAGAGGTGACAGCATAAATGTGATGTCTCATTTCTGAGTCCCAACATCAATATTCTCCCAGCATCCTTAGTTCTTGGACTCTCTGGGGCCCTCCGGTAATAAAAGGTGGCGCCCTTGCTCCGTCTCACTAGACCAGCACTAAGAACGTGTTCAGTGACAGGTGCCCGCGCCGTCCTGCAGGAGCCGGAGGTGGGGCAGAGAGGAGAAAGCCAGCTCCCGGGGCAGAACCCACTCTTGTCTCTCCAGCACGTGTCCTGATCCGCCGAGCAGACACCGCGCAGGCCAAGGCCTTGTAGTCCAGTCTCCCCGGAGGCACCTGGGCAGCCTGGGACTTTCTCCTCCCTGCCTTGGGAAAGCACCTGAGCAAGCCTCCTTCCCTCAGAACAAAATTCTCCTCTTTTCCCCTAAGGTTCTTCCCTTAGGGTCAGAAGGCTCTTGTTCGCGTTCCCTGTAACTGCCTGTCTGGTGAGGGGCTGTCTCTGTGATGCAGCTTTTACAACGGGGAAATAAAAATTAGGCTACCGTTTATTGAAAAGGAGCTGTGCTAACACTTCCGTGTTTTATTAACTCATTTAATGCTCACAACTCTACAAAGTAGACACAATTATCCTCCTCTATATAAATCAGCAGAGTGGGAACCAGAAAAATTTAGTGGTCAAAGAACAAAGCTCTTAATCAATAGGGTACGGTATGCCACCTATGGATGCACTCTACTATTTTGATCGTTCTTTATTAAGTTGTTCTATATTCCCAATTAGGGAAACCCTTTCCAAATCATTTCTGCAGAAGTCTGTCTGCTGCTTCTCTTTTACATTTTCTTTCACTCAGTGGAAATATCGGTTTTCCCAGTCCCCAGCCCATTCTCTTGCTGTAAGAATTTAAAACTCCACCAATAAGGTAAAATCAACCTGCAAACAAGTAAGAGCTGGGACCTGTGCGGGTGCAGACGGGACCCTGCGGGAGAGGCTGTGAGCCTGTGAGGGGACAGCCCCTGCCCTCCGGGAGCCTGCAGTCCAGGGGTGAGTGGAGAGCACACGAAAACCAATGACACCGCAGTAAACAGGAGATCTGCACAAGGAAAAGGACATGGAGATGAGAAGTTCAAAGAAAACAATTTACTTCCTATTCTTGTATAAAGACAAATTTTATACAGGAAGGAAAAAATCTAAGGATGAGCAGGATTTGGTTGATCCAAGAGAAGGGAACAGCATGAGGGAAGGTTGGAGGCGGGGCCAGCGTTCAGCCAGGCACACTGGTTTGCTTGGGGACGAGGCACGGACAAGGCGGGGCAGGTAGCCCGGTGCGCAGGTCAGACCGTGGAGCCCCTGAGTGGTGGCGGGCGGGGCGGGCTGCCCAGCTGAGGAAGAGGAGGCCAGCCCCATGCAGGGGCAGGAGCCTCAGGACTGGAAGGAGGCTGCCGCGAGAGAAGCTACGGACAAGGGATCAACATAATTTGGTGAAACCATTAGGGAGAAAGAAATGTAAGGGAGCCACAGGAGTGTGTCACCACAACAGAGGTTTGCTCCGAGGGTTTTGGACGGGATACCACGAGGAGACAGAGAGGTGGGGAAGGGGGCTGCAGCAGTGGCCGGGGCCTTTGAAGCAGCTCAAAAAGCCTGAGATGGAAGAAAGAGGGTTGGGAGAAAGGTCAGAGCTACAGATGGAGACCTGAGAGTGGAAGAGAGACAGCAAACAGCAAGAAAAAATGACCAGACTGCAGCCGGTGACTGAGCGCAGGGGGACACAGAGAAACCAGGATGGGACCAAAGGCAGAAACAGACGCAGCATCGCCACAGAAAGCCAGGAGAGAGCAGAGTTCCACGATGAAGGATGGTTGGTGCAGAGCCATGTGACTGACGAGGGAGGATTTCCACCCCCCAGGGAAGGTAGCGCAGGCAGGAGGCGGTGCAGGCGGCACGATGTCCTCCTGCCCAAGGAGGGACGCGGCTCCAGGGCAAGTGAGGGCTGTTCTGACCTGGAACCCAGCATGACAAAAGTCATTGTGGAGGGAGAAGAGGCGGTGACCAAGGGGCAAGAGCCAAAAGCTGGCAGGAGGGAAGGGGGCATGGGGCAAAGAGACTGGCTCAAAGACGGCAGAGGAAAGGGACCAAGAGAGAGGCGACATTCGAGACACAGAGCGAGAAAAACGGAAGCGGCCGATGGTGTATACCTTCCTAGTTATGCACCCGTTTCTTCCCAGGCTAATCCTGGATTTTGCATCAGATGATAATGTGTGTGTGTGTGCTATCTGAAGTGCCTTTGTAGTTGGTGATATCAAGAGTGGCTGCAGAACCATCTCTGAACCTGACCCTGTGTGTGGAAAATCAGGAAAAGGCCAAACCAAAACAGAGCCTCATAATGGCCCCATCTCCATGCATCTCCAGTTGTTCTGATCTAGATGGTTCATTGTACACATTACAGGGCTTTTTCTGTTCTATGTACTTGCAAATGGGTGTCAATTCACAGTTCTTTTCTGATACACTCTGAGAACCCGCAGGGCAATAGTTACTACTAAAATAAGACTAGAAAATAACACCTTGTCTCTCTCTCGGGAAAGAGCTGTTCAAGGGGCGGTACTACTCTGACGCTCAGAACCTCTGCCTAGCAAACTCAAGGGCAGAGATCCCCAGATATTGATGTCTTGCTCCTACTTTCAGGTATTCTGATTTAACTAGTTTGAGGTGCAACTTGGCATTGGGATTTTTAAAAGCTCTCCAGATGACTCTAGCAAGCAGCAAAGTCTGGGAATCACTGCTTCGAGCCTGTCTGGGAATGCTGCGTGCCATGGCCTCACAGGCACAGTGGCCACGAGTCTGCTAATTAGACAAGGACAGCTACAAAGCAAGTCAAAGCTCTAGACCACAGCCATCTCAGCTAAGGTTTCCTCTGTCCTTCAGGACAGGACCCCAGGCAGGGGAGGGTCAGGTATCTTCCCTCGGGATCCCACCTAGTCAACTTCCATCAGGCTACAGTGTAGACACACTAGGTCAGTGGTTCCTAAACATCTGGAGTCTAAGAGCCACTGAAACGCACCTCTATCCCAAAACTGGGACAGACGCAGCGTTGCCAAATTTTTACTTCATATTTTAAAAAACACAGCTATCTACTGTTACCATTATTTCATAAGAGACCAGACGTCTTAACCCCCCAAATTTAGAAAATATATAATTTCAGAATAACAGGTCTTCAAAATGAATACATGTAGCTTTATGAAAAACTCACTGCAATTGCCTTTATTTTTCTCATTTTGCCTCAAACTGGTAAAGACTTTGCCAAAGTATCTCAGCACTTAGGAACCACTGCACCACGTTAATTTTACTTCACTTATAAAATTGCAATAGATTAAAGGACCCCTGAAGTTCTTTCGGTTCTAACATTCTATGATTCCACAACTCCAAGAGTTTTAAGAACAGACCATCCCTACAGCCCTCTCTATAGGAGTTAAGCTTTTCTGGCAGGCAAGTTTTAGAAACATCTAGTAAACATTTCTTTTATTCATTTGTGTGTATCGGTGGTTCCAAAAAGTTCATTTTCAAATAGCCCTACAGGATACAAACTAGAGCCCTCCCCACGAGGAAATGGCTTACCCTTCTCAAAAACCAATTCGGTGTCTTCTCAGATAACAACTTTTTCCATGTAAGGAAGCCACCTATTTATTTTACTTTAGAAATATTCATAAATGTATTCTAGCATATCACCAAAAAACAAACAAATAAAACCCGGACAGCACGCGATGGACTCCGAGCATTCCCAAAGGGAACTAGGGCCTCGTGTTTGTAAACTGACACATTAGGAAGAGGGTCTCACTGCACCAAGCAGAGTTGGCTTCCTGGGTGAGTTTCTACCACAGGATCCTACCTTTCTTTGGACAAAGGTATTAGATAACCTCTTCTCAAAGTTTCCGATCGTCCACAAAGTACTAAATGCCTCATGCCTTACCTGGCCTTGGAGCAGAATCCTACGCAATCCTGGTCAGCACGGCACGACACAGCCGTGTGAACACTACCGAGTGGTCAGTGTGCGCCAGGGAGACGCCCTCGCGTGCCATGTGCTAAACAGTTATTAATACTTGGTCTCTTGCTTGCTCTCAAGTGAAGTTTTACTTTGTTTTGCTTTTAATATCACCATTACAAAGTATTTAGGGGAGGCTTGTCACCTGAAAGAAGGTAATTAAGATGCCAGGGGCACGAACATCGGGTGCATTCACCAGCAGTCCCTGTGAAAGGGGCAGCACCACCCAGAGACTCCTGCTCGCAGGGTGGCGTGACGCTGGCATCCAACGCTCTCCAGCAACGCTTTCAACTGGAGTCTGCAACGGAGGCTTCAGACTCTGCAAGTTTGCTAAATAAATGTTTCGTTTTTTTCAAAATGTCGATAGTCAAAAATTAATTTATACACATTTGGGATCAACAGGCTGACCATCTTCTAATCAAGTTCTGCCACCAGATGTCAGTGCCAGCACCTGCCTGAGTGTTTAGTTGCCCTGGTGCCAACTTGTGCTACTTGGATCATCACAGCCAAGCCCTGCTACTGGGTCAACCCGGAGCTTGTCAGGAATGCAGCATCTCAGGCTCCGCCCCAGACAGACCGAAGCAGAAGCGGCATTTCAACAAGATCCCAGGTGAGTCCCATGCACCTTACAGCGAGAGAAGCGCTGAGCTAGAGAGTAGGCAACGGGAAGGGACTTAACATGGAAATAATTGAGTCATACCCAGTGGAGGTCAAATATAACAGTACAGCACACTATACCGACATCCGAGGTACCTCGTGCTCAGCAAGGGCCAGGGGCTCGGCCGTCCTGGGCACCCAGGTGCAGGTGTGCTGAGTGCAGAGGAGCCCACGCTGCAGCACCCCTGAGATGAGTGGTGCTTTCAGATCAGCCAAACAGTATCATCTACACATTTAGAAATTGATATTAATTTGAAAATTTGTTTTGGTTTATAGCTGCATATGAGAGTTCTACGCAAAAGAAGTTTATACCTAGTTTTATACTGATACATTTTGAATAGCATAATTTTTAAGATATAGGTTCAATGCTGGTTGTCCAAGTAGATTTTTTTCTTTAAAATGAGTGCATTATCTATGCTCAAGATTAAGGATCCATTATTACACTGGGACGAATAAACCATGCAACTCAAGAATCTGTGACAAGGTTTTGTATTGAAGGCTTAAATTCTTCTTCTAGTAGCAGGTGAAACAATACTAAGAAGTATAGTCAATTGGCCAGGCACAGTGGCTCACGCCTGTAATCCTAGCACTCTGGGAGGCCGAGGCGGGTGGACCGTTTGAGCTCAGGAGTTGGAGACCAGCCTGAGCAAGAGCGAGACCCCATCTCTACCAAAAATAGAAAGAAATTAATTGGGCAGCTAAAAATATATAGAAAAAATTAGCCGGGCATGGTGGCCCATGCCTGTAGTCCCAGCTACTCGGGAGGCTGAGGCAGGAGGATCGCTTGAGCCCAGGAGTCTGAGGTTGCTGTGAGCTAGGCTGACGCCATGGCACTCTAGCCCGGGCAACACAGTGAGACTCTGTCTCAAAAAAAAAAAAAAAAAAGTATAGTCAAGAACTGTATGAATTCTAAGATGTGACCCGCCACCTCTACAGAGAACAATTCCTCTCCAAAGGGCAAAATCCCTTTGAATGCATGTCACAAGCTCTAAAAACAGTGTGGATGAGGAGGGAGGGAAGGAGGGAGAAACATTAATCTTGAGGCATGAAATTAACAAGAAAAATTAGCTCCAGTAAAAAAAAATGTATCCCTTTCTGTCGATTATATAATTGGCAAAGAAAATAACTATTCCTTTTGTTTTCTTTATAGTTTCATATATTTCCTTATATACATCTTAATTATTCCTTATATTTACTAAATCATAATCTGGTTTATGCTTTGCTGTGGAAGAACAATCACTACTTTTTATTTGCTTAGACATCTTACTCCCCAAAGGACCAACAAATCCTTCACTGTAAAACACCAACTGTATCAATCATATATACAGTCATCTATTACTCTATTTTTATTAGGAAAATGGCTTCTAATGGTTAGAATTACTGTGCATACGCTATTTTTTTACTTGACACTTTCTATATGCGGTCCATTTCCTCCATTACTTCATAACGATCCCTCATATTATCATATCTCACTCTGATTAGCTAGACATATGAACTGTTTCTACTATTTTATAATGAATAGATTTGCTATAACATATTTGCGTAGATAGCTTTGTAAACAAGCATTTCTTTAGATGTGAGACTGACAGTTTAAGGATATGATTCGTTCACAGCACTTTTTCTTTTGTGTCCGCTATATAGCTGTTTATAAAGATGCTTATCTGGGCCAGGCAGGGTGGCTCATGCCTGTAATCTTAGCACTCTGGGAGGCCGAGGCAGGAGGATTGCTGAAGCTCAGGAGTTCGAGACCAGCCTGAGCAAGAGTGAGACCCTGTCTCTACCAAAAATAGAAAAATTAGCCAGGCATCATGTGTGCACCTGTAGTCCCAGCTATCCTGGGAGGCTGAGGCGGGAGGATGGCTTGAGGCCAGGAGTTTGAGGTTGTAATGAACTATGATGGCACCACTACGCTCTACCCTGGGTGACAGAAAAAGACTCTGTCTCAAAAAAAAAAAAAAAAAAAAAAAAAAATGTTTATCTGTTTAACATCTTTTTTTTTTTTTTTTTTTGAGACAGAGTCTTTTTCTGTCACC